>ML780677.1:483977-539784 GCA_009831015.1 Picea engelmannii
AACGCAACTTTGATTATATTACATATTTTCATGTTCCTAGGAGTCTAAATCAAATCACGGATACTCTAGCTAATCACATTTTAGATTGGCATCTTTCTCACATATAAAAAGATCATGAACATAAACATGTAAATACATTTTTGCACACATAATCCATAAGACATAAAAGAGATAAAAAATCATATATAAACATCATAAAATCCTCAGAGTACATAGATGGGCACAAGCGCCTCAAAAGTGGGAACAATAAACAAGTCACTGGGCTTATGCCCTCAAAAAATATATACATATCAGTGCTCGTGGCACATAAAAGTCTCAAAGTATGCTCAGGGCCTGTGGGCTCTGTTATAATCATGTACAGCCTGGGCTAAACACCTAAACAATTGGACCCATGTCCGAGGTGCCCCCACAACATGAGTCTGCATGGAGGGCGGCAGGTCCTCTATCTATGCCATGGGAACCGTGCGAGTGAGTGCAGTAAAGTTCCGCTCAATCCGCCTCAGGACTCTCTCGACCTCTCCTGATGGGAGGTTCCCAGCTACTGTTGCTCCTCCAGCGGTGGCAGCTGCGGCTTCTGACCATGGGCGACGCCTGTTCCGTGCATAGTCAGCAGGTCGCACAGGTCCCACATATGCATGCAATAAACATTCACCCATCAAAAACTCTGGTATACAAAAACATGATATATATATATCAAAAAAGACATAAAAATTACATATGCAAACAAAAAAACTATATAGGTGGAGACTTACCCATCTCCCCTCGCTCCTCACCAGGAGGCACTGGTATCGCTGGATCTCTGGAGAAGTCGATCCCCGCGTATGGGTAGTCCTCAATAGTCGGGATCTGCTGTGACAGCCAAGCAAAAAAGTCATCGTTGAAGGCCTCAATGGTCCTTCCACCACCCTGTCACGGCACTCCCAATAAGAGTGTGTTGAAACAATCGCAACTGGACAGAGTCATATTTCAGTGAGTTAGATGAACACCAAAGGTGGAAAGTAGTCACGTGATCCCCTGGATCTTCGTTAGGCTTGGCCTCAAACTTTGGAATGTCCAAAGGCAACTTCGTTGGCATAGGAGGCCAACGTGGATCGTGACAAATAGGATCATTTAACAACCTTGTCAAATCTGGCAAGTGTAACGTCGCCAGGAATGGTAGTTTGGGTTACCGCTGATAGCCTGGAAAAAAGGGTCCTGGAGTTTGACTGGCACCAGGTTGCCAGAAAAAGTTTGGCTGCTGGCCCGGATTCTGGTAGAAACCATGGCCCTGACCAGCGTAAGGATTTTGCATCTGTGGATACATCATTGGTTGATTCCCCATGAAGGACATAGGATGTTGGGCATTCATCATGTTTGATGGACTTTGGGAAGGATTACTCCATGTCGGTCCTGCTGGGATAGGCATAGAAGTCTGTTTGGGGTTCCATTGACTGTGGAAATAATTACCCCAGAACAGCATTCCAGATGAGGGAACGGATCCTTGTCCTGAGTTCCAAGGTCCTGGTATATGTGCCCTCGGTGCAGGAATAGTACCCTACGCCGGAGTAGACTGTCCAAATATGGGAGTGCCCCCAGATGGGAAAGAAGTGGATGCGAAAGTATTGTTACCAAACGTCCTGTTCCAAACAAACGGTGACGAACCTACCGGCAGTGTTTGCGCAGGTGTTCCTTGACTCCCGGCTCCAAAGAAACTTGTGTGTGCAGGCTACCCAGTGGACTGTTGATGCAGACCACCAAGCGAAGGGGACGAAGGAGAGATATGACCTCCAGCGTAAGGAAAAGCAGTAAAAGGGATAGGAATTCCCCCAAGTTGACCTTGCAGAGGAGCGTTAGAGCTCCCTGCCCCCAGACCCAAAGTCTGTAAAGTGGAGTGAGTGAGTGCAGGAGATGTACCTGAACTAGGCATACCGTATGAAAAAGGAGAGTCTGTTGCACTAGGTCTGAAAGGATTGGTGGCTGCCATGATAGATGGGGTCGGTCCACTGTGCGACGTAGTTACGACCAAGACCGTGGTGGCTCGGACCGACGACGGCAAGTTAGGAGATGTTTCTCTTGTGGTAGCAATGGTGGTGGGAATGGAAGAATTCTCAAAGGAAGTAACAGCGTTTGGTTCCATAACTGTATGAGGCACTGACAGGCGTTCGTAAAACTGGATGGGTACAATGACCGATAGCCAAGTATCAGTGGTTGGGGTTTCAACCGAGCCAATATTGGTGATTGATTCCTCCGAGAGTTGTTCGGACACAATGGTTTGTAACCTGGTTGCTTCGAAAGACCCTTGTTGGTCTAGCTTCCGCCTCAATGGTGGCGGGGGTGGCTCCAGTATAACCGGCGGCAGGCCCAAAAGCCTTCATGACCGGCGGAGCTATGAATCCTCCACTGTGTGAGAATATCCATGACACACTAAGGTATTCCACACGTTCAAACAGTAACACACACTAAAAAGAAGCCCCTAAGAGATAAGACAAGCAATCACTAACTATTTTGAAGAACAGTTACAACAACCAACACTAGAGAAACTTACCGGTGCAAGTGCAACTCGAAAACGGAAGCACCCTCTGGGTATACTCTGCAAAGCGTGGCCTGATGTTTGTCCTAGGTACCGCGGTATACCCCCGCAGTCACCTGTGTATGTCCCTAAAAACATTGGCAACTAGTTTGCCAGCACGCGAACAGTCACCAGGCGGGTACAGTCAATAGTCGGGTAGACCACAATGAGCAGGGTATCAAGCCTGAAATCCGTCAAGGGTATCGAGAGCAAATGGTCTGGAATACAACTAAGGACCTCGAACAGATTCGAGACCCACGAAGCCCCGTGGCAAATGCAAACGACGGAATCCCTTAACAAATCCTCGATATGTGTTCTCCACTACGCTCGGTCCATCTTTGGAGGGGTTATCTCCGCTACCTTTCCTTACGCGACCTCGTGTTTATCCCCTGTGTTAGAGGGGGGTCCCAGATAAATTCCACGTAACTGGACTTCTACACTCCCTATCACAGAATTCAATGTTTGGTTTTGATTGGCCTTGGAGAGTTTACTCTCCAACCTATTCCAAGGCCCTAGTCCTGAGCTAGTATATGAACCCTACAAACAAAAAGTCTAATAGATTTTAATTAGCGTTGCTTTTATGGGATTTTTTACGTCACAAGGCATGAAGGTGAAACTGATGGTGTGTAAAGACTCAAAGAAAAATGAATAAGAAATGCTTGGAAACAAAAACTTTTACAAGAAATGCAAAAATCAACAACTTTTCGCAAAGAAAGACTTCTTTTCTTTTCAATTATTTCTAAGATTTCATGCAGCAAACATAAAGGACTTTCGCTCGACTACGACCTACTTATGCTCTAAATTCACTACAAAAACTTATGAACAAAAGACTTCTTCCTAGCTATTGATGCAACAACACAATCTTCAAACAAAGAAGAAAATGAAAAACAGGTATATTTTTTTTTTATTTGAGTGCTAAATGAAGAACCAAGGGAAAAATGTCGACAAGCACAAAACCAAGAAAACAAAATAAAATTTTGGCTTAAAGCACAGATCGCAAAGAAACAGAGCAAAGACATACAATGGCAATCAAGAAAGCATCGATTCTTACACTTGTCTAAAAACCATAAAACAATTTTTTTCTTTTTTGTCTTTTCTATCAAAACATCAACTAAGAAAAAACAAGCTAAGGGTAAGAGGCCCTAACCTACTGACTGTGCAACCCTAGACTCAAACCCTTGAGAGGAACACTTCTCACCATAGGAAGGGATGACTGCCCCACTCTGGTTGAAAAGCAACCTGTCAATCTCGCTACTGTCAATGAAACAGCACGCGTTCAAACGCGTGCTGACCTACAACAGCACGCGGGTACCCGCGAACTGCACTTGCACAGGCCGCGTGTATGTATAGACTCTAAGACAAAACCAAACACAGGCAGCCCAGACCTGGAAAAGGCCTTTGGTATTGACAACCAGGGTCTCTTGAAGGCTTGGATGCTTCTTCCAACAGAAAAGAATAATAATTGCAAAGAAAAACAAAACGCAATCAAACAAACTGAGACGAGACTATGAACCAGCAAGACTCAGACAAGATCCAGAAAGCCCCCTGAGAATGTATAATTCTGACAGGGAAGAGGAGGACTACCTCTCAAGCTTTCTGACTCTTACACACTACTGAAACCACTACAGCAAGCGTTCAAACGCGAGTTGTAGAAAGTTAGGGTGTGGGTTACACGCGTCCAGGCCTTCTACAGGCCGTGTGTACCTCTGTGTGTCCCGATAATTACTGTCAACCAACAGTCAAGGAAAAAACTGGTATAAAGAACCAGGTTCCCTGCTAGCTCTGACCTAACAGAAAACAAACAAACAAAGAAACAGAAAATATAATCCTTTAAACTACCCAAAAACCTCAACTAAATCCGAAAACCCTAAGAGTATCTTCCCCAGTGGAGTCGCCAATTCTGTTGTTGGGAAATAATACGCTACGGACTAGCAAGCTAGGGCCAGACTTGCATGCAGATCATGACCTTAAAGAAATCACTTTTAACCTACCATCCCAAAACTTAAAACCCCTTTTTCACATACAAGCATGGAAAGGACTTACTAACCTTTTTACTGATGTTTGGTGTAGATCCTTCGTTGCGCTTTGTCCGCTTGCTTACGCTGCTCCTTCCAAATTTCTCCTGCAATCAAGACAAAACACTACGCATGCATGCTACTTTTCTACTTGAGGGTTAGAAATTAAACATAAATTACAAAAACCACATATAACTCATGCATTGGGACGGGAAAAATATTCTTTTATTAATCTCAAGATGAATCGACTTACAATAATGATAGAGATCGGCCACCGTTCCTTGATCCTGATCCTGGGCTCCTCCTCTTCTTTGTCCTCCAACTGCTTTGCTTGAATTATCTTTAGGCTTGAGGAAATGCTAAAGGGTTGGGACAAATGGATTCGGCAATTGGGCAGAGTTTCTTTGCTATGTTTTTCCTCTTTCCAAATAGTACCCCTACCCCTTCTTTTATAGGCTAGAAGGAGCTAGGGTTTTGAACGAACTCTCAGCCATGCATGGCCGGGAGTTTCAGTTAACTGACCCATAGCTTTTTGTCCCGTCAGCAACTTTCATGTTTTTGTGCTTTGTTAGGTAAACGCGGGTTGTAGTAGGCCTACCAGCATTCCAACGCGTGCAGTAGTAGGCCTACCAGCGTTCCAACGCGTGCAGTAGTGAGTTAGGGCGCGTGTCACTTGATTTAAGAGGATTTTCAAGAGTTTGTTCAGCATGGCTTTGGCAAGGAAGGGATATGAGTTGGCCTGATGCCAGGTAAGCATGTGTGGTGCAATTTAGGGTTATAACAATTATCCACTACGGAGGTTGCACACATGTATTTCTTGAGTCCACACTTAGTGAGAAGATTATGAGGGATATGTGAGATTCAACTTTGGCATGACATTTTGGGTACTAGAATGAGTGTGAGGCACTGCAAGTGATAGGGATACTTTCCAGGGAGGTGTTTAGACTCCACGAAATGCTTGAGTAAATTAATGGTAATCAAGATAACATATTTACTGGTTCAGTTTGGCAGGAGCTGAACATAATTGTAGGAACAAAGTTGATTCCTAGTACTTGGTTTCCACCAAATGTTGGAATACTAGGGACTTGGCTCATTTTGGATCTGATGCATACCAGTATGACACCATGACAGCTATAAGGTGTTGGGAGTGGTGGACTTCCAATTTGGTGGTGGGATCCAGGAATTTTTCTGAGTGATAGATTGATTCAAATGATGATGACCGACAAATTCATGATAGTGATTAGTTGTTACACATTATTTTGGTCACCCTGATGATGAATTTACAAGCATGTAATCAGGCCCTCAAAATCATCTTTTTCCTGAGAAAAGTGATTAATTTCCTCCTCTACAAGACTTCTTTTTAGAAGGACACCGCAGGCTACCCATAGTGTACAGTGCGGAAATCAAATATTTCCGCAAGCTGCTCTATAGTTGGCCTGAGGAATTTTTGCAGGCTGCTATATAGGCAGGGTGTGGCGGTGTTTGAAAGACAAAAGAGGAAAGAGGTTCAAGAAGTTTCTAGAAGGGGAATCTTCTGGAATGTGAGGTGGCATCTGTATGGTTACGATCCTACTGACTTCTCTGATCTGGTGGGATCATCCTCATCCCTTTAACCACTTCAGCTTCTCCTATATAATAATGGGCTTCTCATGGAAAAGGTTAAGCACAGTTAAGCAAAGTTGAGCAAAGGATTGCTAGAAGAATAGGCTGGAGATTGTGTGAAGAATACTATTTCAGTTGATTCTTGAGGTCTGCATTCACCCATCAAGATTTTGAAGATCACCTTCATGCAAAATCCGAAACGAATATATGTGGGTGTTGGAAAGAAGGACCATTAAAAGAGAACTTGCAACATCAAGGCATTTCAGTTGTATCTTCCACTTTTATTCAATATAATACAGTGGCATGTTTCTTTCCCATAAAACTATTCTCATTTTATTACATGACTCCTTGATCACATGTCTAAGTTTTCATTAAATCTATCATAGTTTCTTTCACTTTGGTTGGTTTGTGTCATTGCAGATCCAGTTTCACAAGAACACTGGAGCGAAGTGGGAACAACAAAGATATAAGGAAGCGATCTCAAAGGTAATTCATCAATTCCTTCTTTGGCACTTAGATCAATGGTTATAACTTAGGGGAAGCGTCATGTCATCTCCTGTTTTTTTCTAGATCCAGGTGGATCTAGGGAGATTAGTTTATGTCCGCATTTACCGATTTATCCTATAACAAAATTGGCGACTCCACTGGGGATACGACTTGATTTTGGTTTTTTGTTGGCCATTTGTTTTTACCTACTCTTTTTTATCTGAATTCAATCTCTGAGTCTGTGGGAGATCCATTTAGACTCTCTGAGTTTGAAAGTTCCCAGAGATTTTTTACCTTTTTCTCAAATTTCCTTGATTTTCAGACGTGTCGGCACTGCACACTATACCTAGCCTACGGAAACCTTTGATTTATGCACCCTATCTATTTGCTTCAGTGTGTACTTTCTGCACCCTACTTGTTTCTGGCCTGCAGAAACTCTAGATTTCTGCACTGTAATGTGTTGCTAGCTTGTTGCGACGTCTGTGAATTTTTTTGAGTGGGGTTTTGGCCTCTGTTGATGCCCAGTTTTTGCTTTAGTCAGCTGGGGTGGACTTTTTCAGCCAGTGTTTGATTGTTTCCTTATTCTTAACACGTTGTTGATTGGTTTTCGGAGATCGAACACCTCTCTTAGTCATTTTCCAATTTTCATTCTTTACTTTTAAACAACAAGGGTATAATCTTGGAGCTTGTATCTGAGTGCTTGTTCGATTAAAAATCTTGGATTGGATTTGAAGTTTTGGATTGATTACATATTATATATTGCTTGATGATTGAGAGGTTGTTTCTTCATTTGCATTTGAGGAAATACTTTCTCATCATTTTTTATTTTTTGTCTTCATTGAAAGTTCGATTTGGGTGCTTGTTGAAGGTATAAATTTTCTTGGATTTCTTGCCTTTTCTCTGTCATGCCCTTGGTTTGGTCTTAGAAAGGAAAAAATTGAAGTTGTCCATTCTTTTTAATAATCATACATAAGAAAATTTATTGCATTTAAGAGAAGAGACCATTGAAGAACTTCATTGTTTATTGGTTGTTTGAAATTGTGCTCATTTAAAGAAAAAGGAAGTATATTTCGTAGTTTGCATTATTCCGTAAACACCTTCTCCCTATTGTAGATAGAATTCATTGAAAAAAAATTGCATAATTCATTTCTATTTGCATATTATTGGGTCAAGGTCTTACACAACATCGGTTTCATTCACGTCTCCCTCTTGAGTAATGACAGCCTTTAAAAATATTGCGAAAATTTAAAACTTAACTAGTAATTTTTTCTAGGGATCTTTTACACCAACATTAGCTAGGCTATATCTTTGGAAGAGGCAGTAAGACACACTCTCCAAAGCAAAAAGCACACAATAGAATCTTGTTATAGGAGTGTAAAATTCCATTTGCAACATTTTGTCCTGGGAAACCCTTCTCACACAAGGGTCAAACCTGAGGTCGCATTGAGATCGATAGAGTTACTCACCCTGCTTTGTTGATCTTGTTGTAGAGATTGCACATATTATGGGGGTTGCTTGAAGATATACCCACAATGATGATTGGAAGCCTCTCAAGTTGATTTCGGGCTAGATACCCTGCCCTTGCGCATGGATCAGACTGTCGACTGTCTCCCCAGGCATCATTGTTGTTTTTGGTAGCCTTAGTTGCCTATATTCTTAGGGTCTCACACGAGGTGACTGTGGAGGGGCAAGTCTTCGCGGTACCTATAATTGACATTGTCCAGACTCACTCGAGCTCCTTCGAGGTTATATCCATGATTATGTGTGGGAGCTTGCACCAGGATGTAAGTCCGTTAAGTAGGTTGTCAACGTAAATTTTCCACCCTAGCCCAGCCCCTTCTTGTCTTGACTTCCCGACGTTGGATTTCATCACCAACTAGTGACTTTGGAACAAGAAGGTTTTGTTTGCTTGGTTTTGATTCCTAGATTCTATTAGCGAGTGTTGTTTGTTTACATAGTTGGCCATAGATTTTTTCCGTAAAATTTTTGGTTCAGCCAACATTGACCCTCCACGTCGTTCACGTAGTATGCAAGGACTATATCTGGAATATCTAGAAGTTTCCCAACCCTTTCTCCCTAATCCACCGGAGGAGTCTCCTCAACATAGTGAGATCCAATACCACATACCTTCACAAGTGGAGAGAACTGACTCTTTAGAAACTTTTTGAATCATTTCTGATTCTTTGGACGATGTCTGCTTACCTCCTAGATACGAGAGACGTATTCTCCGAATAAATTCATCTAGAGAACTTGTTGTTGACACTTCTGGAATACCAACTGGAATCCTTGTTGGCCTTGAAAATGAGGATCCTTTTTGGACCACTGACATATCTCAAACTCCAACTTCTGGATGGAACCCTCCCGGCTGAGAGGTAGAAGATGAGATACCTATCGTTTCGAAACCACCCGAAACATCTACTACATTTACAATACCTTTAGATCACTTTAACAGTACAACTTGTTATTTTTTCATTGGTTCAGAGGTTGTTCCTAGCTCAACTATCCCTCTTCAGCAGGCCCATTCCACAATGGTCCCAAACACTACGATTATCCTCACCGGGAACATGGTGGCTAGCCAACCTCCTATTGGTATGTCGCATTCATCTAGACAAATCCCGTCACTCCCTCTTGGGTATAATTCTTTGAATTCTTCTATCCCCATTCCTACCCAAGTTCCATCTGGATCTTCTGGAGTCTTTACTCCTCCTGGGTATAATGTTGCTTCTGCTTCTATTCTGACACCATCCTAGCTCCTCTCCGGAGGGTCTTATCCACCTTTTATAAAAGGATTCAGACCTAATGGATCCACCACCTTTGGAATTTCTACTATGTTATTCACTTCTGGTTATCAGATTCCTATTGGGGGATAGTATAACCCAGGGGGGAAAACTCAATTTGGAGGTCAAACCCAAATTGGGGCATCATCCTCACCTGGAAGGAAACCTCCACTCGGAGGATATAATCCACAATATGGACAGAACATCCCTGGATCACTAGCCGAGTATTGGAATCTTATTGTTCAAGTAAATCCACAATCATCTGGGGGGAAACAACCTCAAGTTATCTCTTTTATACCCCCTAGTTCGAGTCATTCATACCTCTTTTCTTCCAATCCCATTTGGGGTTCGAATGTTCAACCTAGTGTCCCTCCCCAAGGGAACATCCCCAATCAGTACAACCCTATGGGCTACATGCCTCTGCACACACATATGAATCTGTTAGGACCTTCACCTCACATACAGACTACTTATGGTCCCACTGGTATACCGACGAGACTCCCTCCCCAAAGTCACTAGTATCCTCGGGTGAATAGACAATTACCCTTTTTAGCCACTTTGGATCTACCTAATTTGTCTAGAATCTTGAATGATCCTCTCCTACATTCTCCCCACTAGCCCGTTATTCTGGCCAAATTACTGTCCGACATCCCAAACTTTGACGATAAACCAGGAGAGGATCCGAACAACCATGTCATGACTTTCCACCTTTGGTGTTCATCTAACTCTTTGATGGATGATTCCATTCAGTTACGACTCTTCCAATGAACTCTCATGGGTTCGGCTACACAGTGGTATATAGAACTACCACGAGGTTTCTTCACTGACTTTAATACCCTAGCCATGGATTTTCTTACACACTACCAATTACCAATCCATTATGAAACAGGAACTGAGATCCTGAGTTCCTTCAAGAAAACTAAGGCCACTCACATCTCCTATCACATTCATGAGTGGAGACGAAGACAACGTTTGATCAAACTCGATCTTCGTGAACAGTTATTGACAGAGTGGTTCACGAAATCATTCGTGAATGAGATCTCTCATGATATTTCCATGGGTGGAGTTGTCACTGAAGAACAGGCTATCAGTCATGCTCAGTATCTTGACCTCATTTATTCACAAACGGGTACTCTTTACGACTTACTCCTTGATGCACCTTGCCCTTCTACTACCGCTACCTCAACTACCCCTGCTGCTTCTCATGTGGTTGATGGTGTGATTGGCACTTTCCATGCTCAACCTCAAAACATGCAAGCCTTTCCCACCAACCCCAAGTCCAATACTTCTAATGTTCAAAATGCTTTGTCTCCTACTCCTCCCACCAACAAAACCTCTGAGGTTAACTCTATTCAATCTACCCCTGCCGGAAAGAATAAATCTAAAAAAGGGAAGGGTAAGAATAAGGAGGATAAAAATAACCCGCAGTCTGAGAAATCCAAAACACAACCTGTTGATGATAAGGATAAGTTCAAACCCCGATACCCTTGCCTTATATGTGGTGACGATCACTATACGAAAGATTTTCCAAGATGGGTCGAGGTTACTAAGTTCCTCCAAGGGACCACGAAACCTCCCACACCTGTCATTTTGTCTCAACCTTTCCCTTCTCAACAGCAGGCCCAGTTGGTCATCCTTGACCAACCCTCTCCCTCCACTACTTCTTATGTACTCATGTGTATTGGTGATTCCAGAAAGAATGGTGTTACACTGACCACTCGAGCCAAAGATTATTCTTCCTCAAAGGAGAAGGTTGATGATAGACCGCCTTCATTGGTTCAAAAGCCTCTTTCAAGTTCACCTCCCAACAGTCCTCTTCATCTCAAATGATCGAGTCTCCATACAGTTCTTCACCCTCCCCCAAAGAGTGTTGTTCGAAAGTCTGCCTTCAACCCTCATGCATTTCATGCTTAGAACTACAGTATTGTAGAAGATCTGGTGCAAGAACCTTCTGCGATGTCGGCTCTCGAAGTCCTCCAAAGTTTCCCTGCTCAACGGAAGGCACTGCTAAAGTCTATCGGTGGAATTGATCCTACGGATACAAATTTGATAATTGTTTACCTCGAATATCACATTTTGAGACTCCCCCCTCAACTAGCATTCCAAATACAAGTTGTTGTCTCCGACAAGAACATCTGTAGGAATATTATTGATGAGGGTGCCTCCATGTGTGTAATGTCTATTACCTATTGGAAATCCATCATCTCTCCTCCTCTTACTGAATTACATAACACACTTAAAGCCTTCAATGGCTCTGGCTTTAAACCCTACAGTGTACTTCCTTCGTTGTCTATTACGTTGGAAGGAAAATTGGTCAACATTGAATTTGAGGTCTTTGATGCACCTCTTGATTATAACCTCTTACTTGGTCGTAGCTGGATTGATGCAATGTGCACTTTTGTGTCCACCCTTTTCCATGTTCTACATTTTCCACATCAGGGAAACCTCATTACTATCGACCAGCTAGAATTTTTCAACTCTAACACTTATACTAGCAACGTAAATTTTATCGTGAAGACACCACCTGGGTATCAGAACGTTGGTGTGGGCCTACTTAAATATTTGAATTTGATGGGTACATTACCAATCCCACCTCCCAATGCTTCACCTCCTTTGGTTGCCTCGATCAACATGATTTCCACCTCCATTCTCAAAACTCACACATCTTCTGACCCATGGGTAATACCTGAACCTGGTGATTATCCTCGCTACAGAAATCAAATGCCTTTAAGTCCGGTTGAATCCACCTAACAATCCATTCAATCAGCAACCCCTTCTACCCTCTCTCTCAGTGATTCGTCTCCTGACCCGTTCCATGTTATTTTTCCCATAGACGAGATGATTATGTCAGTTATGTCGATGGAAGACACCCCTTGGGATGATGGACATCATTGTTTCATTCTCTTCCTCGAACAACACACCATTGAGAGTTACCAACAGATCTTGACTCCGTCGACCGTTGCTGTCATTTCCTCTATTCTCAAGTCGTCACACGACGTGTTATATGAATGGAACTTAAGTAATATTCTACCCACCATCCCCCTCAAGATATCCATTAAACCTGGAGTTGTTGAAAATGTTCAAATCGAAGCTTCGTGCTCCACTGACGAGGTTGTCACATATAAATCACTTTTCCAAGAGTTATGTGACATCTTCACTTGGAGCTATGAAGAAATGCCAGGTATTGACCCTCATATTGTTGTACATGAAATTAAGATGTACCCAGGCACTAGAACTGTCTGGCAGAGAGTTCATTTGGTCCACCCCCGTAAAGCAGCTGATATTAAGCTTGAAGTCGAAAAACTTCTTAAAGTTGGCTTTATTTATCCCATGGATTTAACTGATTGGGTATCCAATCTCGTACTGGTTAACAAGAAACAAGGTACGATCTGTGTCTGCATCAATTATAGGGATATCAATCAAGCTTGTCCCAAAGACAACTTTCCCACCCCCTTCGTTGACCAGATTTTCTACGACTGCGCTGGAAGTGAAATCTTTTCTTTAATGGATGATTTCTCTGGCTATAATCAAATCAACATCTTGCCCGGGGATCAACACAAAACCTCTTTTATTTGTCCTTGGGGAACCTTTGCCTACCGAAAACTACCCTTCAGTTTAAAGAACGTCGGTGCGACTTTTCAACATGCCATGTCTTATGCTTTTCATGACATTAAACACATTGTACAACCATATCTAGATGACCTACTGGCGCATTCCATGCATCGTAGTGACCATATGGCACACCTCCGAGCCATTTTCCTTCGTTGTCAGTTCTATCGTATACGTTTAAAACCACACAAATTTGTTTTCTGTGTGGAGTCCGACCGACTTCTATATTTTATCTTGTCACACCAGGGGATCAGGGTCGATCCTTTGAAGGTCGAGGCAATCCTCAACCTCCCTCTGCCTTCTTCACTTTGCCAACTTCAAAGTTTGCAAGGGAAGGAAAACATTTTACGTCATTTCATCCCAAAATATGCTCAATTAACACTCGGATTTACTCGATTGCTAAAGAAAGGTTTTGAGTTCGTATGGGATTCCACTACCAACAAAGCTTTCGAAGCTTTGAAACTGACTTTAACCTATACCCCGTTACTTTTCCCACCCGATTATAGTCGATATTACTTCCTTTATCTAGCTGCTTCAGACTCTACCATCGCCATGGTTCTCGTCCAAGAAGGTGATTCACATGATGAACATGTCATCTATTATTTGATTCGGAGTCTCACGACCACCGAAACCAAATATCTACATGTTGAAAAACTGGCCCTGGCAGTTGTTCAAGTTGTCCAATGTTTCCGTCACTACATCCTATTACACAAGACCACTGTAATTTCTGATTGTAACCCCATGCAACACATTATTACATGCCAATTGCTAGGGAGGAAGTACTCTAAATGGATAGTGATTCTCCAAGAGTTTGACTTAGAATTTGAACGCGCTAAGTCTAAGAAATCTTTGGTGTTTTTTGAACTGATGTGTGACCTTCCCTGCACTGAGACAGAAAATGTAAGAGAAGATTCTCTACCCGATGAATCTCTTTTTCTTATCAGTTCTGATGACCTTTGGTATGGAGATATAATTATATATCTCCAGACTCAAAATTTCCTCCCCAATCTATCTAGCGTCGATCGTCGCCGTATACGATATCAAGCTCGTCAATATATCATCCTCAGTGACACACTTTATCGCCACGGGATTGAATTCATTTTTCGACGATGACTCACCTATGACGAGGCTGAGAAAGATTTGAATGATTTCCATTTTGGATCATGTGGTGGTCACATGTCTGGGTATGTTACTGTCCAAAAGATCTTACGAGAAGGGTATTTTTGGACTTCTTTATTTAAAGATTGTATTATCGTCGTCCAAAAATGCCATGCTTGCCAAATGTACAATAATAAAATAAGATCACATCCTGCTCCCTTACACCCTGTAGTTTCCATCGGACGTTTCACAAAATGGGGTATCTATTTCATGACATGTAACCCTCACTCGGCCGGAGGGCATGGATACATTATCGTAGCCATGGATTATTTCAAGAAATGGGCCAAGGCGATGCCTACTTTCGACAATACCGAGAAAACTGCAACCCTTTTCTTATTTAATCATATTATTACTCGATTCGGGATCCCACAAGCTATCATTACTGATCATGGTAGTCATTTTTGAAACTTTATGATGTCTGAACTTACCGACAAGTTGGGTCTTCGACATGAAAACTCAACCCCCTACTATCCACAGGCCAACGGCCAAGTTGAAGCAATAAATAAAATTCTTATCACTATGCTTCGCCAAATAATAGGAATCCATAAAACCAGCTGGCACATGATGTTTTTTTCAGCAATATGGGCCTATCAGAGATTTGTGAAGTCTGCTACGGGATTTACCCCCTTTCAACTAGTCTATGGCATTGAAGTCGTTCTCCTGATTGAATGTGAAATACCATCTTTGAAGCTAGTCGTCGAACTTCTCCCAAACACCTCTACCGAAGAGGAACGTCTATTGTATCTTATACAATTAGATGACACTTTTCGTGACACCACCCTAGTTATTGAAACCCAGAAGAAACATGTAAAAGCCCAATATGACAAGCATGTCAAGCCACGTATTTTCTCTAAGGGAGATCTAGTTCTCCTCTATGAACAAGATCGTGATCTACTAGAAGCCGGAAAATTTGAAGCTATGTGGCATGGTCCATATATCGTCAAACGAGTGTTAGAGAAGGGAGCTTATGAGTTAGTATATTATGATGGCATTCCTTTGAGTGAACCCAGAAATGGGATTTACTTGAAGAAGTACTATGCTTAGACTGCCTCTGCATGAGTGCTTGTACTTTTACTGTAGCATACTCTTGTGTGTTAATTTTTTCTGTTTTTCATTATTTGGTTTCAACCCCCAACTGCTTACCTTCCATTATGCTTGGTTTTCAGAGGTCAACATCTTTTCTACCCTATATTGGCTTCGTCGATGGTGCTAGTCATAGTACTCAGAACCTAGCTTCTATTGCTTGGACAATCTATGCACCCACCAACGAACTTATCAGTTTACAAGGTGTTTGCCTCGGTTGTGCAACCAATAATATCACAGAATATAGTGCAGTCATTGAATTATTGACCAATGCTATCTCACTTGGGATTCGTCACTTCATTGTACGACTTTATTCGTAGCTAGTAGTGCTCCAATCAAGTAATGTCTACACTATCCAAAGTCCTACTTTGTTACGGATATATCTGCGAATTCGCCTCTTGGAACGTTATTTTGATTATATTGAATATCAACACATTCCTAGATGTCTAAATACATTAACGGATGCTCTAGCTAATTATGTGTTAGACAGACATTTGAGACATTTATAAATCCTATCACACATTACACATTGTATATAAAATCAGAGTAAGCCGGTAGAAGCATCATGTATATATATAATAAAAATGTTTTACAAAAAGTGTTTTCCATCCAAAGACCAAAATATCGAAATATAGAGCCCATGGCTCCTACAAAATAAATCACGGATGTCACTCACGATAGCACACTATTGTCTGTGCTACCCTGCAAAGTAACCGACTAAGTGAACCGGACATGCCTATAGTATGGCGTTGATAATGCCTCGGGACTTCCTCGATCGACATGTCGGGGATGCATGTCATCAAGCCTTCTAAGTTCTGCTCCATTGCCTCATAGTTGTCGGCATCCCACCCTGCTACCACACCCGCCTCTCCTCACCTCTAAATCGGAGATGTACCCGGAGGTTGATGCGGACCTACATCTACATAGTCAAAAGTCTTTGATCAGTCTTTAGATCGAAAACACAAAAAAAACATCTAATATCCTAAAAACCACAAAACACTATAACGAACAAAATGTCTTTCTTACCTATATCTCCCCACTGAAATCCCTCAGGGAGAGCCAAGTCGGGATCACCCCGAAATTTTAGGTAGGCATACACATAATCATCAATCATCAAGATTTGGGGCCTTAAGTAGTCAAAAAATGCATCATTGTACTTGATAATAGGGCCCACTACATGCCAAGCCATAAGGTCACACCACCACTTCATTATTGGGTCTCGTGGGGCTGGTATTCTCCACTTTACCTGTAGCCACAAATGAGGGACTCTTTCTAAGAAGAAAGACACCAAAATGGACCCATACCCAAACTACTTTAGGTCTCCTCTCTTGCTTTTAGTGAGTTGTTTCTTCATACTACGGAGAAGACCGTCACACCAATTGAATACTTGAGATTCCATACATTCAATGGCATATTGAAAATAACTCTGGACGCCATGTGCGGAAATGCGCTTCCTGCCATCCTTGCAATGGTAAAGAGGATGGTTCTGAGAGTCAAATCCTGCACACCTCGAATAGCCACTTTACCTTTGCGCCTTTCGGTGTCAGGTTCACAGTGCTGACGGATATAATCGCTCATCGGCAAGCCACGGCCTTGACCCCCTATTAGAGTCACACGTGTCCCACGATAGGATAACCCCATCAGAAAGTAAATATATTCAATGTCCAAGGAAGGGACATGAACACCCACATGAAATACTTGTTGTGTAGTGTCCCACATATGGACCAAGTACTCTAATAGCCTTCGTTGGGCTCTCATTCCCCGGATTTTGAAAAATTGCTATAGGCCACATTGCCGAAGAGAATTAATGGTTCCTGGATCATTCAAATCCATAGAGTCATCATCTTCATTCTCATGTTATCTCCATTCCAACATTTTTGTAATCAAACACCTACATGGAAGTAAGAGAGGACAGTTAACACCCTTATCAGATTTTTTGGAATTCTTTTTGGTTCAACGCTTGCTTTTATTTTTTGGTTTTCGGCCACCGCAACTGAGCTTCAATTACAATGCGGGATTTCTGCAGGCGAGCCATTGGGCACCTGCAAAAATCCTTGATTTCTGCAGGGCCTGGTATTGGCCACCTGTGGCGGCCCCAGTGCATGCCTACCGACCCAAAAATCACCCAAAAAAATCATTTTTGACCACCAAAAACAAATTTTAAACCATTGAAAAGGAAGAATATGAAGAACTTACTGTTTTCACAGAAACCACTCGTCGATTGATTGCCTGTGCTCCTTTCGATCCACCGCCGAAGTAAGGGGTGAAAAAGGGGTTTTTAGACAAGTTCTTGACCAAATACAAATGAAATGGTAAAAAAGAGCTCTTACTCTTATTTATTTCATTTTTTACCTTTTTCGTAATATTTTATATTATATAAATGTGTTTGGTTATAAACCCTCAAAACTAATAGTCTTGTGAGTGTCTTGTTTCTTGCAGGAACAAGACTAGAGTCCTAATTAACAGAGTATGGATCTTTGTTCCGTAATTTATTTTCTCTTCGTTCGTTCTCGTGCTCGAAAATTTATGAGAACGCAACCGAGTATACTTTTGTCGTCCTTTCATACTCGTCTTGGTAACACGAAAAGCGACACACATGGAGTATCATTTAAGCTCTTTTCACACTCCATAAAAATGAAAAGATTGTCGAGCGAACTTATTCGACTGTTCACGCTCGTAAAATTATTTGAATAAAACGTTCAATGGGCAATAGTTTATCACTTTTTTGGTCCCATCGAGCTATTTTACGAAAAAGGAACTGAGAGAGTTCTCTTTAAGTGTTTTTCAGACTCTATAAACATGAAAAACCCTCGATTTTTCTATCTTTGGACTCATTAAGCAAACATCGAAAGGCCCACATGAGACCGAACCACTCCTTCTTAGGGTTCATTAAAAATACTCTGAGGGACTCGTCCGAAGGATGAGATTACATTACAAGCATAGGTTATCCTCCTCAAGCTTGTGTAAAAATAAATAGGTACTCGCCAGAAATGGTGGGGGGGAATTTGGGAAAGAAATGTGTCTCTCCATCCATTTCAGTGGTAGTACTAGTCACTCTTGAACATGACACCCCCTTCATCATTTGAATCTGAGTTGGGAAATCCATTTGTCTCTCGTCTGACTTTTTGCAAGTTTACATATTGGGTCGTATTTGAGTCAATGATGCCAAGACTTTCGTCTTGTCATCCATATGTTCAAGAGTAGTTCGAATAATCCCTCTCTTGAATCAGCCATCTGCAATGTCATTTATTACCATGTTGGCCTTCCCTGTGTCAGTTTCATATCATTTTCATACTTTGATCTACCCTTAATCTGTTACTTATTCCATGTCACTGATGGGGGATACATCAAGGCCCTCCTGTGACGAGTCTTTTTCCTGTCGACTTAAACTCATCATCCAGGAACAAGACTTAGAAATCATTTAGTACCTTAGAGTATGCATGCCTCAATGGCAGGTTTCTTCACTCTCGACAGTGGATTCACATCATTGGTCCCTGATCGAGGGATTTCATCGACTGTTCGACTTTAGCTCATTTATTCACATTCTTTGGATTGTACTAAGGTACCTTGGGAGTCATTGACATCAATGGTGATTCCCTCGCACTTGTTAATAGTTTTCATCAATGACCGATAATCAAGTGGTTTTTTCCATGTTCGACTTCAACATTTGTAATTGCATGGTTAGATTCGTACTTACAGATGACGGGATTAAAGACCCTTGATCTTATCTTTTTTTCCCAGGTTGCGATGGATTATTTATGATTTTAATTGACACACAGATACATTGTGTATGTCTCATGCTTGTGTATGAATTTATACTTTCTAATACATAGATCATGTTGGCATGTTTACAAGAAGAGCGTTCTTGTCATTGATGGCAAGAACAGCAGCAACGATGACAGATAGGCAGGCAAGGAAGAACAGCAGGGATCAAATGGAAAGATCAGCAGTGTAAGATCAGAAGGAGGAAAGAAGTCAAAGCACGACAAAGGTTTTCGGAGTTTCGCAGATCGAAAAATCCAAAGGAAAGAAGTTCAAACTCATGATATACGAAATCACGATAACAATCTTGACAGTTGATTCAAGAAGAACACATGGTGAAGGACAAAGATTTTGTTTAGGAGTTTCAAAGATTGGGAAATCCAAAGGAAATAGGTTCAAACTCGCAATATGCGAAATCACGATAACAATCTTGACAGTTGATTCAAGAAGGACACGTGGTGAATGAAAAAGGTTTTGTTTCGGAGTTTCGCAGATCGGGAAATCCAAAGGAAAGAGGTTCAAACTCGCGATATGAGAGATCATGAAAAGATCTGGACCATCAAATCACCAAGGATTGTGGACCGTTGATCAGGCATGAAGAAGGCTCGTGAAGTGGTGAAATCGCAATAAGATCTGGGCCGTCAGATATGGAGTAATTACGAAGGACCAACAGTCATTAGATATGGTGAAGTTGCAAGGCGGATAAGACCAAGAGTCATCCAACTCTCCAAAACTATGAAGGAATCCTGGTCGTCCATCGAGGACAGTCATGGACCATTGGATCCAGAGGACACATGGTGAAAGATCATCGTTTCACTGACTGGAAAGTCAAAGGAGCGAAGTGCTCATTTTATTGGCGAGTGTTCATATCTCGTGGTCACATTGTCGAGAGCTAGAGAAGCCAAGCCCTATTTCAGAGTTCATGACATGGAGAGTCGAGAGGACTCATCACAGCATACTCGAGATGCGAAAGTGTGAAATGAGTTTTCGAATAAGGTTGTGGTCAAAGCCAGTGGTTACATCTACGGAAGATGGAGGAAGGAGCTAGCGGTGTTAAGCTCCATCTTGGAGTCTCAGTGCTCGCAACTTGGAGCATCAAGATCCTTCATCACAGGAATCACGATATGTGAGATCGCGATGAGATCTGGACCGTTGGATCATTAGAGATCTCGACCGTTGATCAGGCTCGATGAAGTTCATAAGTTCACGAAACACGAAGCACCTTTTGGCGCAGCCTGTGGTCACTGCTGGTGGTCACGTGAAGGGAAGAAGCTAGCAGACTTAAGCTCCACCTCAGAGTCTCGGCGATCACGACTTGGCACATCAAGACTCTTCATCATAGGAATCACGATATGCAAGATCACGATGAGATCTGGACCGTCGGATCATTGGAGATCTCAACTGTTGATCAGGCTCGATGAAGTTTATAAGTTCGCAAAATATGAAGTGCCTTTTGGCGCAGCCTGTGGTCATAGCTAGTGGTCACGTGAGGGGAAGAAGCTAGCGGTGCTAAGCTCCATATCGGAGTCTCGGCGATCGCGACTTAGAGTGTCGAGATCTTCTATCACAGGAATGTCAAGATGTGAGATCATGAAATTAAAACTTTGTTTAGCACTCATTCATAGCCAGTGGGCATATGAATTAAACGCAAGACCCTACAAACTCCATCCAACGGTGCAGGTGAATTTAAGTATGATCGAAGGGATATTTTTTCTCTTCACAGTTAATCGATCAGTGGTGATTCAGTTGTTGAAGCGGTCTTTGGAGGTTCACAGTGTAACTTCTATAAACCATTGATGATTTCTGCCAGAGGACTCGAAGAGACTTATGTGTGATTGCTAGAGGAGTTGAAGAGTCTCTAGGAATCTGCCAGTGGAATGAAGACTGTTTGTAGAGGCAATTGACAGATGGATATAACTGCCAGAGAAGTTGAAGAGTTGTCATGATGAACAGGTAGAGTACTTGACATGAGAGAGCATGCAGAATCATGGCGGGACACCATGCACAAGGTGCACAGAGACTATAAGTATGTAGAACAGAGAAGAGATGGGTGTTGTTGTTGTTGAGAGGGATTCGGGAGTGTAGAAGGAGGAGTGTGCAGTAGCTGAAATACAGAGAAGAGGAATGGTGCATTGAAGGGACATGGAACAGAGAGCATAAAAGGCAAAAGAACAGAAAGTGCAAGGAGTGTGCAGAAGACACTCATGCAAACAAAGTAGCGCAGTGTAGCAGAACAGTGATGAGACCGGTAAGCCATTGAAGAACTTTATATCACTGTAATAAGTCTTAATAGCAAATATTTACATTTGAGTGTGGTAGGGTGGTTCTAGAAAGGACTGTTGTCCTCAGAGGTTCAAGTGGGTGCTTGAACACAAGGATTTGTAGCTTCCTTCTAGTTGGTGCTAGAGAAACCGGGGAGTTGGTGCTTCCTTCTAGTTGGTGCTAAAGAAACCAGGGAGTTGGTGCTAGAGAAGCCATAGAGTTGGTGCTCTCAGCAAGTAGCATCTTTCAAAACAGAGGTTGTAGCCTCATTATGAGTTGGTTCTCATATGTATGATAATGTAAAGAATGTAAAGATTACTTATAATATAAAGAAGAAGAGGTTTTTACCCTGTATGGGTTTCCTCATGAAATATCTGTCTCTGTGTATCTCATATGTGTGGTTGATGTTGAATGTTCTATTGCTTAATTCCCTACATTATTGTGGTTGTCATTAAATGTTGTGTAAATGTTTTAAAATAACCATAATTGTTTAATCTTAGTAACAATTGATTCACCCCCACCCTCTCAGTTGTCCAACAATTGGTATCAGAGCCAGCCCCTTTTATCTAAGGGTAGATCCTAGAACTTAAACATGTCAATCCATGAAGGAAATTCAACCTATAAGGCCCCTCTGTTCAATGGAACAAACTTTTCCTTCTGGAAAGTTAGAATGAGAACCTACATAATGGCTTTAGGTGCAGATGTCTAGGATGTGGTAGATATTGGTTATGTAAAGCCACTTGTACTAGCTAATAAGGATGACAAGCTACAATTTAGCTTCAACGCTAAGGCTATGAATGTTATCTTGAGTGGGCTTGCAGAAGCAGAATTCGTGGAAGTTATGCACCTAGGAACTGCCAAAGAAATGTGGGATAAACTCATTAGCAGTTATGAAGGTAATGAGAAGGTAAAGGATGCCAAGCTTCAAACCTACAGAATACAGTTTGAACAGCTGAAGATGAAGGAAGATGAAATTGTTGGAAAATACTTTCTAAGAGTAGAAGAAATGGTAAATGCAATGAAATCACTTGGTGAGAAAATTGAGGAACCTTCTTTAGTTCAGAAAATTTTGAGATCTCTACTAGACAGGTTCAACCCGAAGGTCTCTGCTATTGAAGAACTTAATGATCTAAAAACCTTGGAGTTTGATCAACTTATAGGAACATTGAATGCATATGAAATGAGAATAGTTAAAGATAAACCCACTTCCAGAGAAACATCATTTAAGGCAGACGAGAATGAGGATTCGAAGCCTGATGAAATTGAAGAAAAATTTGTGAAGAGACTGAAGAAGGGGTCAGGAAAATACAAAGGTAAACTGCCTTTCAAATGTTTCAACTGTAATAGGGTAGGTCATTTTGCAAATAAATGTCCCCACAAAAGAAAGGATCAGACATGTGATGATGAGAAGAAGCACGAACACAGAAATTTCTTTAAAGAGAATAACTTTAAGAAGAAAAGTATTTGCGTAAACAATGATGATGATCCTTCAGATGATGAAGACAATGACTCCACTATTGAATATAAACTAAATGACTTCATACTTATGGCAAAAGAGGAATATGATAATATAAGCATAGGAACTGATTCTAATGAAGAAGAAGTTGTGGTTGACATGGAAGGAGAATTGATCAGTGCACTGGAAGAGATTGACAGACTAAGAATTAAGAATAGAAAGTAAAGACAATTGTTGATATAGTTCGAGAAAGAAAGTAAAGAACCTCATGAAGACCTTGTCCTAATAAAAGTGGAGTTAGAAGAGGCAAAGAAAATCGAAGACATTCTGAAACAACAGTTATCAGAAAAGAAGGAAAGATGTGAAGCCTTAGAACAAGAAGTAGTGAAAACTAGGAAAGAGATGGAGAAGTTTCAAGCCTTGTATAATCAGAATCTGTCAAGTATCAAAGCCTCAGAAGGATTAGCCACCATTTTGAATCAGCAAAGGAATCCAAAGCTGAAAACTGGTTTGGGTTATGAAGAGGGATCAAGTAGTGATAAGCTAAGAAACGAAGAACCCATCAAGTTTGTCAAATCTACAACCAATGACAACAACAAACCTACAGAAACAAATTAAGACAATCAGCTGCCCAGGACGAGTAAAGAAAAAGGTGCCAGGACTGAATCTGTAGAACAAAGAAATAATGCACTCCCTACTGAAAGACATCATCAGCATGGAAGAAATCGATTTGCTCAAAGAAGACAACCATTTTCCAGGTACAAAGAATTTTTCTATGGTTATTGTTTCTACTGTTCTAACTTTGGTCACAAAGTTGTAAATTGTTACTTAAGACTTAGACATGATCAATTAAGATTTCAAAGGAATAAATACTTGCCACAACAAAGAATGATACAGCCAAGTAACAAACCTTCACAGATTGCAAATTTCCAAATTAAGTTCAGAGACATGCAACTAAGGAGGTCAAGAAATAATCAACAGTCAATAAGTAGACAACGTTGCAACAATAATTTTGACGTATTGAACAATGAGATTGAATGCTACATTTGTCATAACTATGGACATAAATCTGTTGACTGTCGATTAAGGAACTATGAACCAGATTTGAATTCCCCTGCTAAAAATGTCAAGGTGTGGAAGAAGAAAGAAAGTGACAAGTGTGGATTAGTGTTGTCATCTCAAAGAAAAATGAACCCTTGGTATATAGACAGTGGATTCTCCAAACATATGATGGGAGACAAAGGTAAGTTTCTATCTCTAAGTGAAAGAAAATCAGGGAACGTAACCTTTGAAAATGATGCTCCAGGTAAAATAAAGGGTAAAGGGATGGTGAGTTTAAGTAATGGAAAAGGAAAAGCCCAAGATATTCTACTTGTATATGGGTTGAAACATAATCTGATCAGTGTAATTCAAATGTGTCACAGAGGATGTGAGTGGTGTTCACGTCCAAGGACTGCAAGATAAAGTCTGTAAACTTGGGACAAGTGGTGGCCAAAGGCATAAGGACAGAAAATAATGTATATGTGCTGAAAGAAAATAGAGAAGAGTGCCATCTAAGAAAACATGATGAAAGTTGGTTATGGCATAGGAGACTTGGAAATATAAACTTTGACCACTTAATCAGGCTCAAAAATCTTGAGGCAGTAAAAGATCTTTCGAGAATATCAAAACCCCAAGATTCTATGTGTAAACCTTGCCAAGTAGGAAAACTAACCAGGACATCGTTTAAGGCCAAGAGCTTTACTTCAACATAGAAACCACTCCAACTAGTTCATATGGATTTATGTGGACCATGAAGACAGGAAGGCAGAGGGAGAGAAAACTACTGCATGTTGATTATTGATGATTACTCCAGACTTACTTGGGTTGCCTTTCTCAAGGAAAAAGATGAAGCATTTGAGAATTTTAAAATATTTAAGGCTTTAACTGAGAATCAAACAGGCAAGAGGTTAAAGGCAGTAAGATCAGACAGAGGAGGAGAATTTATGTCAAGTGATTTCAAGGAATTTTGTGATAAGCATGGGATCAAGAGAGAATACACAATCCAAGGAACTCCACAACAAAATGGAGTAGTGGAGAGGCAAAACAGAACAGTGCAGCAAATGGCCAGGTCAATGATGAATGAGAAGAACATTGGTCAAACCTACTAGGTAGAAGCAATACACACAATAGTCCATGTTCTTAACAAAGCTCACCTCAGACCACAAAGTGACAAGACACCTTATGAACTGTGATATGGGAGACCTGCTTCAATCAAACACTTCAAAGTCTTTGGGATTAAATGTTACATAAAGAATAATGATGAGAACCTTGGCAAATATGATGACAGGGCTGATGAAGGTATCTTCTTAGGATATGCTACAAATAGTAAAGGATACAAATGCTATAATAAGAGGCTGCATAAAATGGTTGACTGTATCGACGTAAAAGTTGATGAAGGAATCCCAACAAGAGAGGTGTACAATAATGAGTCTTCTACAGAGGACACAGCTAAAGCTGAAGATGAACAGATCCAAGAATCAGAAAATGAAGACTCTAAATCAGATGAAGACTCAGATACTCAAACAGACTCAAATTAGCAGGCTCCTTCAAATTCCTCATCCAGAATTACTCAAAAGAATCATCCTGCAAGTCAGATAATTGGTGAAAAAGACAAATGTGTACAAACCAAGAGAAAGATAATCAAAAATACCTAGCAATCACATATAGCTTTCATATCCATGCTGGAACCCAAGAACTTTAATGAAGCTAGCAAAGATGACCTTTGGGTTAAAGCAATGAATGATGAACTTGATCAGATTGAGAAAAACAATACGTGGGAGATGGTTCATAGACCGGAAGGTAAAAATATCATTGGTTCCAAATGGATCTTTAAGAATAAGTTGAATGAGAAGGGACAAGTTGTCAGGAACAAAGCAAGATTGGTCTGTAAAGGCTATGCTCAAATAGAAGGACTGGATTTTGATGAAACATTTTCACCCGTAGCAAGGTTAGAAGCTATCAGAATATTTTTTGCCTATGCTTGTCATAAAAGGTTTAAAGTTTATCAAATGGATGTCAAGTCAGCTTTTCTAAATGGAGATTTAAATGAAGAATTCTATATGGAACAACCAGAGGGTTTCAAACTGTCTGATAACCCTGACTTAGTATGCAAGATGAAGAAAGTTTTGTATGGGTTAAAACAAGCTCCTCGTGCTTGGTATCACAAACTGGATATGTATCTCAAAGACAAAGGGTTCAAGAGAGGAACGGTTGACAACAATCTATATATCAAAACAGAGGGTGATGATTTGCTCATTGTGTTGGTCTATGTAGATGACATCATCTTCGGATGTAATAGGGATTCATTGGTAAAATGGTTTGCTTATGCCATGGAGTCTGAGTTTGAAATGTCTATGATAGGTGAACTGTCATTTTTTCTTGGTCTGCAAATTACTCAGAGGTATGAAGGGATGTTCATTTCTCAAGAAAAATATCTAAGAGAAATGTTGAAAAGGTTTCAAATGGAAGATTCTAAACCTGTGGTCACACCTATGGTTACTGGATGCAAATTAAGCAAGGATGATGACTCACCTGATGTTGATCAAAGTTCAGATAGATCAATGATAGGTAGCCTGTTGTACATCATAGCATCTCGCCCAGACATAAAGCATGTTGTTGGAATGGTAGGAAGATATCAGTCTGCACCTAAACAGAGTCATTTTCTAATTGTCAAAAGGATATTCAGGTATTTGAAAGAAACAATGACTTATGGTCTGTGGTATCCCAGAATCAGAATTTTTAGTTAACTGCTTATTCAGATGTAGATTGGGCAAATTGTGTTGATGAGAGAAAAAGCACCAGTGGAGGAGCATTCTTCATGGGTGATTCGTTAGTAGCATGGCTTAGTAAAAAGAAAAGTTCCATTTCTTTATCGACTACAGAGGCAGAGTACATTGTTGTTGCTACCTGTTTCACTCAGGTATTATGGATGATTCAGACACTTGCAGACTTGGAGGTAAAATACGCAGCACCGATCCCAATTCATTGTGATAACACTAGTGCCATCAGTGTGTCTAAGAATCTTGTACTCCACTCCAAGACCAAGCATATTCCCATAAAATACCATTTTCTGAGAGAGAAGGTCACCAATCAGGTTGTTAAGGTCCATTACCTTCCAACCACAGAACAAATTGCAGACATCTTTACTAAACCCCTAGCCAAGACACCATTTGAATATCTCCGACAGAAGCCGGGTGTCATCCCATCTCACATCTAAGCAAGTCCGTCCTGTTAGGGGGAGTTTGTGTTGGTTGAACATATTATACCTCCTAAACACACTGCAACATCTCAGGGGGAGCGTGTTTTTATTGACATTGATGTCAAAGGGGGAGAAAAGGAGTGGTCCGAAACGGATGCTACAATTGGAGGTCCAAACAGATTAGCGCAGTCATTCAGGGTTACCATCAATGCCAAAGGGGGATATTGTTGGCATATTTACAAGAAGAGTGTGCTTGTCATTGTTGGCAAGAACAACAGCAACGATGACAGACAAGCAGGCAAGGAAGATCAACAAACAGGCAGGCAAGGAAGAACAGCAGCGATCGAATGGCAAGATCAACAGTGTAAGCTCAGAAGGAGGAAAAAAGTCAAAGCACGACAAAGGTTTTCGGAGTTTTGCAGATCAGGAAATCCAAAGGAAATAGGTTCAAACTTGTGATATACGAAATCATGATAACAATCTTGACAGTTGATTCAAGAAGAACACGTGGTGAATGACAAAGATTTTTTTTTGGAGTTTCGCAGATCGGGAAATCCAAAGGAAAGAGGTTCAAACTCGTGATATGCGAAATCGTGATAACAATCTTGACAGTTGATTCAAGAAGGACACATGGTGAACGACAAAGGTTTTGTTTCAGATTTTCGCAAATCAGGAAATCCAAAGGAAAGAGGTTCAAACTCGCGATATGCGAGATCACGAAAAGATCTGGACCGTCACATCACCAAGGATTGTGGATCATTGATCAGGTATGAAGAAGGCTCGTGAAGTGGTGAAATAGCGATAAGATATGGACCATCAGATCTGGAGTAATTACGAAGGACCAACAGTCGTTAGATATGGTGAAGCTGCAAGGCAGATAAGACCAAGAGTCATCCAACTCTCCAAAACTGTGAAGGAATCCTATCCGTCCATCGAGGACAGTCGTGGACCTTTGGATCCAGAGGACACATGGCGAAAGATCATTGTTTCACTTACTGGAAAGTCAAAGGAGCGAAGTGCTCATTTGATTGGCAAGTGGTCATATCTCGTGGTCACATTGTCGAGAGCTAGAGAAGCCAAGCCCTATTTTGGAGTTCGTGACATGGAGAGTCAAGAGGACTCATCACAGCATACCCGAGATGCGAAAGTGAGAAATGTGTTTTCGAATAAGGCAGTGGTCACATCCAGTGGTTACATCTGTGGAAGATCAAGGAAGGAGCTAGCGATGTTAAGCTCCATCTCAGAGTCTCAGCGCTCGCAACTTGGAGCATCAAGATCCTTCATCACAGGAATCGCGATATGTGATATCACAATGAGATCTGGACCATCATATCATTAGAGATCTTCATCGTTGATCAGGCTCGATGAAGTTCATAAGTTCACGAAACACGAAGCACCTTTTGGCGCATCCTGTGGTCACCACCGGTGGTCACGTGAAGGGAAGAAGCTAGCAGAGTTAAGCTCCACCTCAGCGTCTTGGTGATCGCGACTTGGAGCATCAAGACTCTTCATCACAAGAATCGCGATATACGAGATCACGATGAGATCTAGACCGTCGGATCATCAGAGATCTCGATCGTTGATCAGGCACGATGAAGTTTATAAGTTCACAAAATATGAAGCGCCTTTTGGTGAAGCCTATGGTCACAGTCGGTGGTCACGTGAGGGGAAGAAGCTAACGATGCTAAGCTCCATCTCGGAGTCTCAGCGATCGTGACTTGGAGTGTCGAGATCTTCTATCACAGGAATTCCAAGATGCGAGATCACGAAATTAAAACTCTATTTAGCGCTCGGTCACAGCCAGTGGGCATATGAATTAAACACAAGACCCTACGAACTCCATCCAACGGTGCAGGTGAATTTTAGTATGATCGAAGGGCTATTGTTTCTCTTCACAGTTAATCGATCAGTGGTGATTCAGTGGCTGAAGCGGTCTTTGGAGGTTCACACTATAACTTCTAGAAACCACTTATGGTTTCTGCCAGAGGACTCGAAGAGACTTTTGTGTGATTTCCAAAGGAGCTGAAGAGTCTCTAGGAATCTTCCAGTGGAATGAAAACTATTTGTAGAGGCAATTGAAAGATGGATCTAACTGCTAGAGAAGCTGAAGAGTTTCCATGATGAATAGGTAGAGGACTCGACATGAGAGAGCATGCAAAAGCATGGTGGGATAGCATGCACAAGGTGCGCAGAGACTATAAGTATGCAGAACAGAGAAGAGATGGGTGTTTTTGTTGTTGAGAGAGATTCAGGAGTGTAGAAGGAGGAGTGTGAAGCCGCTAAAATACAGAGAAGAGGAATGGTGCATTGAAGGGACATGGCGCATAGAGCATAAAAGGAAAAATAACAAAAAGTGCAAGGAGTGTGCATAAGACATTGATGCAGACAGAGCAGCGCAGTATAGCAGAACAGTGATGAGACCGGTAAGCCATTGAAGAACTTTATATCTCTATAATAAGTCTTAATAGCAAAGATTTACATTTGAGGGTGGTAGGGTGGTGCTAGGGAGGATTGTTGTCCTCAGAGGTTCAAGTGGGTGCTTGAACACAGGGATTTGTAGCTTCCTTCTAGTTGGTGCTAGAGAAACCGAGGAGTTGGTGCTTCCTTCTAGTCGGTGCTAAAGAAACCAGGGAGTTGGTGCTTCCTTCTAGTTGGTGCTAGAGAAGCTAGAGAGTTGGTGCTCTCAGCAAGTAGCAGCTTGCAAAACAGAGGTTGTAGCCTCATTATGAGTTGGTTCTCATATGTATGATAATGTAAAGAATGTAAAGATTACTTATCATATAAATAAGAAGAGGTTTTTACCTTGTATGGGTTTCCTCATGAAATATTTGTCTCTGTGTATCTCATATGTGGGGCTGATGTTGAATGTTCTATTGCCTACTTTCCTATATTATTGTGACTGTCATTAAATTTTGTGTAAAGAGTTTAAAATAAGCATAATTGTTTAATCTTAGTAACAACTGATTCACCCCCCCCCTCTCAGTTTTCCAACAGATCCATGGTGTATTTATGGTGGCTATGTAGAATCGTGACGACATGGATCCACGGTGTATAATTGGTGGCCATGGCTTACATTTATGAGTTCAATAATTTGTATTTTGAACATGGGAATGCCTATTTCAGATATGGTATCATATTGTACAGATGCTTGTTTGTTTGCAGGTTCTCGATTGGTGTGTTCTTTGTTCCTGACACACACACGTATTTTACAAAGTATTTTGGTCGTCACCAGTTTTGACCTCATACTTTGGGGGGCATTCTGTTACACATTATTTTTTTCACCCTGATGATGACTTTACAAGCATGTAATCAGGCCCTCAAAATCATCTTTTGCCTGAGAAAAGTGACTACTTTCCTCCTCTACAAGACTACTTTTTAGAAAGACATCGCAGGCTACCCATAGTGTACAGTACGGAAATCTAATATTTCCACAGGCTACTCTATAGCTAGCCTGCGGGATTTCTGCAGGCTACTATATAGGCAGGGTGTGGTGGTGTTTAAAAGACAAAAGAGGAAAGAGGTTCAAGAAGTTTCTAGAAGGGGAATCTTCTGGAATGTGAGGTGGCATCTGTATGGTTATGATCCTACTGACTTCTCTGATCTGGCGGGATCATCCTCATCCCTTTAACCACTTCAGCTTCTCCTATATAATAATGGGCTTCTCATGGAAAAGGTTAAGCACAGTTAAGCAAAGTTGAGCAAAGGATTGCTGGAAGAATAGGTTGGAGATTGTGTGAAGAATACTATTTCAGTTGATTCTTGAGGTCTGCATTCACCCATCAAGATTTTGAATATCACCTTCATGCAAACTCCGAAACGAATATATGTGTGTGTTGGAACGAAGGACCATTAAAAGGGAACTTGCAACATCAAGGCATTTTGGTTGTATCTTCCACTTTTATTCAATATAATACAGTGGCATGTTTCTTTCCCATAAAATTATTCTCATTTTATTACATGACTCCTTGATCACATGTCTAAGTTTTCATTGAATCTATCATAGTTTCTTTCACTTTGGTTGGTTTGTGTCATTACAGATCCGGTTTCACAAGAGCACTGGAGCTAAGTGATGCAGGAGCATCGCCAACTCACCAAACGAGCCAGCACATCAAGCGGAGATCAGCTGGATAAACAAACCCAAATTTTTGAAGTGCTTTGGGATTGTAGCGCAAGTATTTAATGAAGCCATTTATGAAGGCACATTTGTATATTGTATTGGACCTTGAGCCTTTAAGCTCTCGTCCTTTGGTAGATAGTCGACATTTAATAGATTTAATGCTGGTAGGTAGATTTTAATTCTAGATTTGATAGTTTAGAGTCCAAGAGGGAAAACGGATATAGACACCCTCATTGTATCATTGTAACATTATCAAACAGGAGCAAGAAGAGAAGAGCATGCAGAGAGCTATGTATGAAGAACACCCATGTACAGATATTGAATTAATAGAAGAAATCTTTGATTCAATCTCATGGTTTGTGTTGTTTTCTCTATGTATTGATGTTATGCTCATGAACCTTTGCTTCCTGTCATATAATTGTTTTATATGTTGTGTATGTGATTTCCTGGTCGAATAGAAGTCTGAAAGGAAGAGGGAATTAGTTTCAATTGTTTCTCTATTCTGAGCCAGAGAATTCCTGCAAGGAGTGCAGTAGAATTTGTCCGCAAGGAGTGCGTTGACAGAGGGCTTCAGATAGAGGTAACTTTTGCCCTAAGTTCCCAGAAGCACAGTTGAGTAGAAGAGCTGTGAAAAGAGTGTGCAGGCCAAGAGAAGTCTCAATTGTAATTCTGAGAAGAAGGAAATCGAAGACTGCTGCTGCAGGAGTGCGCAGAGTCAGAAGGATTCAACGGTGAGAAGTGTTGCATGTTTGTCACAAGGAGTGCGTGCAAGTCCCTCTGAAAGCGTCAGAGTGGAAAGACTCAGGAGGTATAGAACCTTCGTGATATCATCAAAGGAGAGCACCGGGTTCTTGCACCGTGAAAGGTTTCAGGCAAGAATTATAAGTGTGTGCATAGAGGTATCCTTTTCTTAAGAGATTGTGGAAGCTGGAGAAAGCTCAGGAGGGACAAGGCCTTCGGAATTATCGAAGACTGCACAGAATATTTATGTGCCAAGAAGACCTTAAGAAGGGAGGAGAGGAGTCGACGGTCAGGATTCGTAGAGAAGATTGACGAAGTCTCGTTAGCCGTCGGATCACGGGAAAGTTGCGCAGGGTTTAAGCCTAGTGTGAAGAGGAGGAGTCTCGGGAGGAATCATCGGGATATTAGAGTCATCGGGATTTTACCTATCGGGGATTCTAGGAGGGAAGGAATCGTTATAGCAGGAATCGCGACCCGCAATTTCCCGATAGGATCAGAGCCGTCCGACAGCAAGGACACGTGGCAGGAGATCCCGCAGAATCGGGGATCAGGGAATTGAAAGTCCCGTGCACATGACAACGGGAACCGTGATATCCCGATACACGATTTCCCGACGGGGTTAAGGACGTAGTGGAGGACAGGTGTCCGGGGTACACCCTCACAGGAGTCAATGCCAAGTGGCATCAGAGATCGGTATTCGAGGATTCGCGAGGGCAGTGTATCACAACCTCGTAAGTGTCGATTTCCCGACGGGGAAAATTTCCGATAAGAGCAAGGAAAGCGTTGGTGAATTTTCATCGGGTTTCGGGGATTTATGAGACCCGAACCGGTGATTCCAAAGACTCGTGATCATGCGAAGTCCGATTTCCCGATTGGAGTAGGGAGATCATAAGGAGTATTCTGTGGGTATTGAAAATTCCCAATAAGGGAATTGAAGAGCATTTCAGTTCTTCGGGCCAAGGGAAGAGAAGGTCCTGTGGGAGAGGGCGTGCCCAGAGGTGGCACGTTTGCGTCACGAAGGGGGAACAACAAAGATATAAGGAAACAATCTCAAAGGTAAGTCATCAATTCCTTCTTTGACACTCAAATCAATGATTATAACTTAGGGGAAGCGTCATGTCCTATCATGTTTTGTTCTAGATCCAAGTGGATCTAGGGAGATTATTTTATGTCCGCATTTACCGATTTATCCTATAACATTGGTCTACTTTATTTTTTGGATGTCAGTAGAGGGAAGGTCAAGAGTTACTCTATATGGAAAGATATACTCAAGTTCGACTGTGGATTTGTAGACTTAGACTTCACTAAGACACCTTCACAAGGGAGGATTCAGGATAGTCGTTTCAGTCCCTTCAGGGAGTTCAGCTTGGGGTTGCAGGAGAGGAGGATGCAGATTGGGCCCGTTGGGCCGACAGTGATGATTAGAGTGGTGAAGTTTCAGCATGGTGGTTCCTTTTTAGGATTAGTTTGGGACACTGGGATTACATTGTTTAACATTTTATCTACTATTAGAGATGAGAGCATTGGTGTTGACTCGTCGGAATCTTCTTTTGGGAAGATAATTGGGATTGGTTACTTGGAGGAGTGGTATTTTGAGGATTCAACCAAGTTTATGCATCTTATGATTACCTGGCTTATCAAGAGTGGTCAGGTAGATTCTTGTATTATCACCTTACATAACAATGCTATGAGTAGAGGGTGCTTCACGTAATACATGCTAGTTTGGGATCCTATTGACTTTACCACCTATGGGATTCTTGTGTTTGCATGGAGGGACTTCATGAATGATATGTTGAGATTTTATCTATATGATGCTTGGAATATTATAGTAGGTTGGGGGTGTTGGAGTATTAGGGATTCCCCTTTTGATACATGGAGGTTAGGTGTCATTGAGGCCCTATCAGAATTCTTTGGGATGTCTGATTTTAGAGTTGTTTTGGTTGACTTGACAGAGATACGTTGGCAAGAAATGATCCTTGATAGTGGGGATAAGTATTTAAGTCTTAATTACATATTGTGGATGCAGGAGTGTAGGATGCAATCTAGGAAGGAGGATCGGGTATTTATGGTCAGAGTGGTAGAGTGTCAGCATGATGGGTCATTTCTGGAAATGGCATGGGACCCTGGGATTTTATCAATTAAGATTTTGGTAGTTGATACAAATGGGAGAACCAGTTGTTACTTGCAATAGGCCCTTGGTGTTATCACATTACAGGAAAGTATTGTGGGAGGTAGGTGCTCTGCATCTTTCAGATTATTTTGGGACTCGGTAATCATCATTAGTTTCAGTTTGGTTCAGTTTGTTGTTCCTATGGGTGCGATGGAATTTCTTTTGGACAAGCAATATTTGGGAAGGGAATATTTTTCATGTCCCCATTTTTGGGTTCCCCTATTCTACCATGGAAATGAATTTTGTGTCTTGTAAGTGAATAAAAATGGAGTCAAAAGGGGTCATTTAATGTCACTTAGTTAGGAGATGTTATGTTTTTAAATTGAGATTAAGCAAATAAAGTAAATTTAGATTAACAAGTTACTTAAAAATTATCAAAGTGACTTTTAAAGTAAAAGTAAAAGGGGAATAAGGGTCATATTTGATTTAGTCAAAAAAGGGGAAAGTTCTAGAAGGCATGGAAGAAGGATAAAAGGAGGGGTAGAGATTCACTTTGTAATTATGATTTGATCTCTCATTTTGGAGTGGCCTTAGAGCCATTTTTTCATTAGGGTTTATAAAACCCTTCCACCATTGCAATTTAGTTTCAGTGGTGCAATATCCACCCTGTTTAGATAAGAGGGGGATCCATCTAGGATTTCCATTGGAGCTTCAATTTGGGGTTTGTATTCAATTGGAGGTATATCGACTTGCTCAGGGGATTTGTGAAACTTTCAGAAGGAGGATGATCTCAGGTTTTACAGTTACCAGGAGGGTTTTGGGGAAGCATGACAGGAGACATCCTCGCTGGTTGAACACGAGGGTCCTTTGAGGCCTCCCTTATCATCCTGCGAGGCACTGTTGTTCATCCAACCTCATCTCATGAGGACCTCTGCAAAATAAAATTGTAGATATACTTAGGTGTGGTGGCTAGATCATTGTAGTCTTTATTGGAGTAGGCAGAGGTCTTGGACAATAGTTAGTGAGGAGACCGAGGAATCTTGTCCATGTTTTATGACCTATTTGTTGTGTGTTTAGGGTTTTACTATTTAGGACGTATTTCAGTTGTTTTTTGTGTGTTCATGAGGGTATTTCAGTTGTTATTACAGCCAAAATAAGTTGTGTGCTTTATATATAAAGTGAAACTATTATCACATCCTTGTATTGTTCTCATTTTATATTTCATTCATATTAAAGATACCATGATCTCTCCTTCTATTATTTGTGTATCAAATACATGCAATATGTTTGATTAAATTTCCATAATAACAGTACATGCAAGTTTTTTGTTAAGGTTTCTAACCAGATTATAGTTAAAGAGTATGGTACAGTAGACTATATGTAAATGGTTGTAAGCAACTATCGTGGTATTAATGCAAAGTGTTTGACAAACTTATATGAATAAAACCAACATTCTAGACAGCAAACATAATATTCCAACCTATCATAGTTTGGGTACCTTACACCATCTCTATTTCCCCTTTTAGTATGCACAACCAAAGAATCGATCCCCTTCTCTACAATGCATTTCCTCAACCTATCACACCCTTTTCTGGGCTCTAGCATAGACTAGATAGGAAAATCTCAATGTTGGGATCTGCAGGGATTCTCAATGTCAACTTTCACAATAGAATTACAATATAGACCCCATTACAAGCTTGGATCCATTTCTCTTTCATCTCCCTCCTAGGTAGAGTGATGGTATAATGATGGTCATAATCCCCAAACACAAGGTTTAAGTTTGCATGCTTTGAACTTTCCACTTGGCACTCAAAGAACCACTCTTCAAACATTTCTCTAAACTTAGGATAAAATGCTCATGTACTCTTACTTTGGAATATAATATTATATTTGGAATTAAGCCCCATTTTTAGGCTTCCTATCCCCCTCTCATTCCTCTCTCGTAAGGTTATAGTCCCCCATCATTTTAGTCCCCCTCATCTTGCATCCAATAATGTATTTTTTTATTAATAAATACAATGTAAACCATTTACATTCATTGGCCCTTGGCCATACTACTTGAATCATAACTAAATTCACATATTTACATTATGGGGATTAAAAATAGGGTGTTACAATCCCCTCCCCCTTTTTTTTCACTATCCTCAGTGCACATCACCCTATAAGTGTTCATATATATACAAATTTTAAAAAGTCAAAATATATGTGGGTATGCTTCACACATTGCATCTGTTGGCTCATATGTCACATCCTCATGGATGTAGTAGGTCCACTGGACCTTTAACTACCTAATGGATTTTTTCTAGAGCACCTTGACTTTCTGGTCCAAGATACATATTGTCTCTACCTGAAAGACCCCTTTTGGATCCACTTGAATCATAGTCCAATCAATGACATGGTTAGGATCACGTAGATAATTTTTCTATAAAGATGCATGAAATACATTATACACATGCATGGATGTGATCAATCATAAGCATATATGCAACTGGTCCTATCCTATCTAGTATCTCGAATGGTCCACAATATTTGGTTTCCAACTCGGTGAAGCTTCCCAACTTCATTGAACTTATCTTTGGTTTTTCTTTCAAAAAAACATGTTCTCCCACTTGGAATTATCTGGCTACTCTACCCTTGTCTCAATATATTTTATGATTTCCATGGGACGCCTTCAAATCATGTTTGATTTTGATCATTTTCTCTTCTATCTCCTTCATCATATCAGGCCCAAGAACTACTCTATCTGTTGGATTTTCCCAACACATTGGAGTATTACACTTTCTTCCATACAATGCTTCAAATGGGATAGTTTTCAATGATGCCTAATACCCATTTTTGTATGCAAATTCTACTAAATGTAAATACTCTTCCTATTTAGATGGATTTTCTATCACATACATTCTCATAATGTCCTCAATTACTTCATTGAACCTCTATATTATCCCATTCAAATCTGGGTGATCATGTCGTACTAAAATTTAAATTTGTTCTAAATCCTTTCCAAAAATTTGAAGTAAAATTGGAATCCCAATCTAACACAATTTCCTTAGACATTCCATGTAGTCTGGCAATTTCTTTCATTTAAAATTCTACAATGTTGGTTACCTTATGTGTCAGCTTTACTAAAATAAAATGGGAATTATTTGTGAGCTTGTCCACCACTACCATGATGGAACCATGTTGCTTCACTATTATGAGTAGCTTGGTAATAAAATCTATTGAAACAACTTCTCATTTCCACTCAAGAATGGGAAATGGCTACAGAAATCCAGCTGGTTGTTTGTGCTCAGCCTTCACCTTTTGACACTCCATGCATATAGCTATATACTCAACCACACATTTCTTCATGTCTAGACAAAAATATTGGCTTCTTATGGATGCAATTGTTTTATGATATCCTAGGTGTCTAGCATAAGGAATATTATGCATTTCTTCTAACATCAAATTTCTTAATTTCTGAAAATTAGGAACATAAAATTTGTTTCTATACAAAAAAGGATCCCATCCTCTTTCAGCTAATAATATTTATATTTATGTTGTAAATTACCTTGCTATATGATTTCCTTGATTTATAAATAAAGTTGGTATGATTTTATAGCCTCTAAAATTATTATTTTTAAATATGTCATATACATGCTTATAGTAGTAGAATGCATCTCATGCACCCTCCTGCTAATTGCATCAACCACTTTGTTCTCTTTACCTTTAATATGATTTATATCAAATTCATATTCACTAAGAAATTATATCCATCTAACTTGTCTAGTATTTAATGTTGGTTGCTCAAACAAATATTTCATACCACTATGGTCTGTCCTCGGCTCAAACTTTTTTCCCATGAGATAATGCCTCCACATATTTCAAGCATGAACTATGGTTTCCAAATCTAATTCATGTGTGTCATAGTTCCTCTCATTATCTTTCAACTTCCTTGACTCACAATATATCACATTCCCATTTTGTGTAAGAACTCCACCAAGCCTTTCTTTGCATGCATCTATGCACATAACAAAGTTCTCATTTGGATCAACAATTTTTAAAATTGGTGCACTTACAAGTAATTCCTTAAAAATCTAAAAACTTTCTTCACACTTGGAGGTTCATTCAAATTTTATCCCCTTCTTTTGAAAAGAAGTGATTCAGTGTGCAATCTTTCAAAATCCTCCAATAAATCTCATGTAATAACCTGCAAGTCTCATGAAGGACCTAACCTCCACAACATTCATTGGTGTTGACAATTCTCTGATTGCCTTAATATTTTCTAGATCCACTACTATTCCTTCATTTGAAATGATATGGCCCAAATAATAGATCTACTTTTGGTAAAATGAACATTTTCTCAACTTGGCATATAGTTGATAGGTTCCTTAATATCTATAGCACCATCCTTAAGTGTTCCTCATACTCTTTCTCTGACTTAGAATAGATAAGTATGTCATCCAGGAAGACTATCGCAAACTTGTCCAAGTAATTTTTGAAAATGCCATTCATCAAACACATAAATACAGTTGGTGCATTTGTCAATCCAAATGGCACTACCACAAATTCATAATGCCCATATATGGTTCTAAAAGTTGTCTTGTTAATATCCTCATCTTTGATTTTCATCTTATGGTACCCTTATCTCAAATCTATCTTGTAAAATACCTTTTTTTTTCCTTTTAGTTGGTCAAAGAGATCATCAACCCTAGGAAGAGGCAATTTATTCTTTGCTATGGCTTTATTTAGCTACCTAAAATAGATGTACAACCTCAAAGTCCCATCCTTATTATTTACAAATAAAATTGGCACATCCTAAGGTGAGACACTTGGTTGTATATACCCCTTCTTCAAGAGTTCTTCAAGTTGCATTTGTAATTATTTCAACTCTGGTGTGATCATTTTGTAAGGAGTTTTGGATATTGGGGCATCTCTAGGCATTAAATCAATAGAGAAGTCTATGTCTCTCTTGGGTGGTAAACCTGGAATCTCCCCAAATACATCCTCAAATTCTTGTAGCACTACAAAATCCTCAATATTTGGACACTTATTCTTGGTTGGATATTCCACATGGGCTGCAAATAATTGACAGACTTTATGAAACATCTCTTTAGTTGTAAGGCTGAAATTTCCCTTATATAAATGGGTCTTGGAATCCCTTTCACCAAGCTCTATTTCCCTTCTTCATCAAGACATTTAAATGTATTATTATGGAAATTTATGACAAAAAGTTGCTTGTCCAACCAATCCATTTCAATTAAGATATCATAAGATCCCATTGGAATGATATTTAGACCATAAACTGTATTGAATCCATTCAAATATATTGGATATATTATGAAAACCTCATTGATCCTTCTTTTGGTTCCATTGGATATCTTAACAAAACATGATATTTCAATATTTCTCTTTTTTGAATGAAATATATCCATTAATTTAGGATCAATGTAGTTATGGATTTCTCTTTAATCAATTAAAATAGCAACAAGATGATTGGTAATATTACCTTCCAACTCAATCATGTGGTATTGATGTTAAACATGTTGATATTCTAGTGCTTCATATATCCTTGGAATATTTATACCCATGTCTTCAATTGTGGTGTCTTCCTAAAGAATGTAAACACTCCTCGTTTTCTCTTCTTTATGATGGAAATATATATGCAAATTCTCTCCTTTACATCCCCAACATTTGATCACTGGTATTGGTATTTTGCTTGAACTTTATACCATCTTTGACTCACTCTAAATTGTATGGCTTTGCTAGTATACATTAGTTCTACTCCTAAAATATGGAGGAGCTATGAAATGTCTCATCCTTTGTTCCACTTTTTCCTTCTTCTTGTACTTCCAAGACTTCTAGAATGTTGTTCTACCTTTACTCTACTCATGCGAGTACTTATCATTTCTTATGGTCTCTTCCAAAGTATTTGGCTCATCAAATTGGATTTTTTTCCTTGTATAATGATGGAAGTCCACTCAAGAATCTCTATATTTTTACTTTCTCATATTTGATAAAACCCACATATCTTAACAACTCTGAGAACTTCCTCTCATACTCATCCATAGTCGTATTTCCTAGCTTGAGTTAAAATAACTCTTTCATAATTTTGTCATAGTAATGCTTTGAAATATAATGCTACTGGAAATGTTTATTGAATTACTTCCAATAAATATTATTTTCGTTGATTTTCTTGACCTTCTTCAGTTGGTACCATCACATATAATATTTTCCTTTCAAATGGTATATGGAAATCATGGCTTCCAAGTTGGAGGAATAATTATGTAACTGGAAGTACTTTTTGATTCCAAGCAACCAATCTTCATCCTCTTCTCCCTTCTTATTTTCTTCATCAAAAATTGGTGGCTTGAGCTTCCTGATATCTCCTTGCAAATATTCCAATTCATGTCATCTCCTTTGATGCCTAACAGGACATACTTTTGGGTTGCTCTATGATTATTCAAATAAATGGGCCTTATTTCCTGAACAAACATGTGAGTGATGTGTTCTATGATCCATTTTAATATTCATTGAATGCTCGTATCCTCTATAATTCTCCATTGTTTCATGGGGTCTGTTTATTTCCTCATCTCTTGAACTTGCTCCAATTCTTACTTGCTTTTGCAGTTGGTTTATACTTTGTATAAGATGAGCATTTATATGATTTACCTCCTCCTAAACTTTGATTATTTTCTCATTATAACCTCTATAACTCTTCACTTCCACTCTTAATATCTTCATGGTCTCTATCATTTCTATTGGCTATACTATGTTCCTATGCCCATTAGATTATGTCTCATCATTGGCTAAATTAATATTATGTCGGCATGTTTATTAGGCAGGTGTGATTGTCATTGATGGCAAGATCAGAGTATGCACCGATGGAAAAACAAGGACAACGTAAGCTCACAAGAGAAAGTGCAATGGTGCACGCAGAGTGCGAGAGTGTGCTTGTTCATTTGATGGTAAACAGGCAGGCAAGGAAGATCAACAGTGCAGAGATAATGGCAAGGAAAGATCAGAAGTGTAAACTCCACTTCGGATTTTTGGATACTGGGAAATTGAGAAGTCAAGAGTTGAGACTCTTCAACACAGGAGTCCCAGAGTTGTGAAATCGGGAATCCCGAACTCCTGAAATAGGCACATAAACGAAGAGTTTCGGAGACCGGGAAATAACTCCATTTCGGAGTTTCGGATACCGGAAGTTGGAAGAGTCAACACTCTTCATCATCAGGAGTCCAGGAATCGCGAAATGAAAAACGCCGAAATCCTGGAAGAAGGAGGACAATTTCGGGTACCGGGAGTTGGAAGAGTCAAGACTCTTCATCATCAGGAGTCCCGGAATCGCAAATGCGAAACGCTGAAATCCCGAAAGGAGGAGGAAAATTTCGGGTAACTGAAGTTGGAAGAGTCAACACTCTTCATCATCAGGAGTCCCGAAATCGCAAAATGCGAAACGCCAAAATCTCGAAATAAGGAGGACAATTTTGGGTACCGGGAGTTGGAAGAGTCAACACTCTTCATCATCAGGAGTCCCGGAATCGCGAAATGCGAAACGCCGAAATCCCGGAAGAAGGAGGATGATTTCAGATACTGGGAGTTGGGGATGTCAAGAACTCTTACTACAGGAGTCTCGAAGTCATGAAATGCAAGATTGTGAAATGTCAAAGACTCCATACCGGAGGTTCGGATACTGGGAGTTGGAAGAGTCAAGTGAAGAGACTCTTCATCGCAGGAATCGCGAAAGGCCGAAATGCAAAATGCCGAAATGATCAGAGCTAGTGCAACCAAGATCAATTTCAGAGTTTCGGGGACCTTGACATGGAGCGTCAAGAAACTCTCACATCAAGAATGTTGAAATTGCAATATGCGAAAGCGCGAAGTGATCTGGGTTGACAGATCCAGGAGGTGAATGTGGCAAACCACGTCAGAAAGGACAGGTGGAAGACTATGACACGTGGCATGATCAGACAATGACAAGTGTCAAGTTGTTTTGGCATCTCAGGCCACTGGAATTCACAATTCTGAGTGACACGTGGTAGCCACTCGGGTCACGACATGTCATCGAGTGACGCAAGACTGACGTCACTCCGGGAATTTTTGCTTCGGGAGTCTTAACTCCATCACTTCCCCAAAGTCCCAAAGGATGAAGTCCCGGGGCAGAGGATAGTTGTCCGATCACCACGGATTGTGGACTGTTGATCTGGAGATCGAAGAGATGTAGAGAAGAGCTCGAACCGGCAAGCTCCATTTCAGAGTTTCGGGGACCGCAACTTAGAGATTCAAGAAGCCTCACAACAGGATTGTCGAATTGCCGAAATGCCTAAATGTGAAACATGTTTTGGCTCAGCCTATGGTCACAGCCATTGGTCACATCGACGAAAGACGGAGGAAGGAGGTAGTGCAGATAAGCTCCATTTTGGAGTTTCGAGGATCGAGACATGGAGAGTAACGAAATCTTCACCACGAGGATCCCAAAATGTCGAAGTGCGAAATAGCGAAATGAATGCAAGATTCAATGAAGTCAATTCAACGGTGCAGATGAATTTGAATAAAATCGGAGGGCTACTATTTCACTTCACAGTGTAAATACTAGAAACAAATGATGGTTTCTGCCAGAGGATGAGCTCGTCTATGACAGAGAAGATGAAGAGTCTCAACTTCTAGAGAAGCTGAGGAATCTCGGCTTAACACCCAGTGATGATGGACACATGGATTGAACTGCCAGAGATGTTGAAGAGTGGCAATAATGATCAGACAGATCACTCGACATGGAGGGGGCATGCAGAAGCATGGAGCTATAGTATGCATAAGTTGCACCGAGACGATAAGTATGTAGAACAAAGAAGAGAGGCAGGGTTGTTGTCATGAGGGATTCAGGAGTGTAGAAGGAGGCGTGTGCAGTAGCTAAAATACAGAGAAGAGGAATGGTGCTCTGGTAGAGAAAAACAGAAGATCAGAAATTGTAAGAAGATGCAGACAGAGAGACACTAACATAGGAGAACAGAGAAGCATAGCAAAACAGTGATAAGCCTGGTAAGACAATGATAAATATTGTATCACTGTGATAAATTTATAGATAGAAAACTTTATATTTCAGGGTGGTAGGGTGGTGCTAGGGAGGATTGTTTTCCTCAGAGGTTCAAGTGGGTGCTTGAACAAAGGGAGTTGTAGCTTCCATTTGGTTGCAGCCAGAAAAACCAGGGTGGCAGGGTGGTGTTAGGGAGGACTGTTGTCCTCAGAGGTTCAAGTGCATGCTTGAACAAAGGGAGTTGTAGCTTCCATTTGGTTGCAACCAGAAAAACCAGGGTGGCAGGGTGGTGTAAGGGAGAACTGGTGTTCTCTGTCTTACAGGTTGGTGCCTGTATGATTGGAAGTTGGTGCTTCCATCCAGTTGGTGTTGGAACTCTAGGGAGTTTGTGCTTCCTTCTAGTTGGTGCTAGAGAAACCAAGGAGTTGGTGCTTCCTTCTAGTTGGTGCTAGAGAAACCAAAGAGTTGGTGCTCTCAGCAAGTAGCAGCTTGAAAAACAGAGGTTGCAGCCTCATTATGAGTTGGTGCTCATATGTATGATAATGTAAAGAATGTAAAGATTACTTATCATATAAAGAAGAAGAGGTTTTTACCCCTTATGGGTTTCCTCAAGAAATATATGTCTCTGTGTATCTCATATGTGTGACTGATGTTGAATGTGCTATTACTTATTTCCCTGAATTATTGTGATTATCATTGAGTGCTTTGTAAAGAGTTAAAATAAGCATAATTTTTTAAGCACGGTAACAACTGATTCACCCCCCCCCCCTCTCAGTTGTTCAACATATTCAATCCCCTCACTTCTTCCTCATGGATATGAGTTCCTTGTGCATCTTCCATGATTCTGGATTTCATACAAAACTTGATCTATTTTTCCTATACCCCTAACTCTACAAAATGTGCATGTAAGAAAATTATGTTAGATAAGAACAACTCTACAATTCTGGAAAACAATATGCATAATTTTTTCCTTTTAAGGCCACCAGTCATATTTTAATTTTCTGACATTTTTTATTGCTCAAACCAAAATTATGGGTATACATGCTAATTTTACTCTTCAATTTATTTCCATTGACTACTCTCTCACTCAATTTTGAGCTCTAAGATGAAAGTTATGGCCCGCTAAAATCAACAATTTTTCCCTTTTATACGTGACTTATTGGTACAATTATTCGCATAGGCCAACTTCTACCACCTGTAAAAGGAAATCTGTCATGAACTAGAAAAATTTTGTATTAGCTACAGATATTATTTATGATAGTGAAAACTCAATAACCTTCATATTTGTGATATGATGCTCTTGTCACTTTCTATAGTGATTTAGAATTGACAACTTTGTCCCTTTTGCATGTTTTCCAAACTTGGCATTTTTAGCCAAACTGGCCATAACTAGGAAATATTCACTAAGACAAAGTTGTTTGTCTTGTTGTGGATGTAAATTGTTGAGTAAATGAATTTTTCCAAATTTGTGATCTAGGGTCTATTTTCTTCCTCTGAATATCTCAAAAATCCCCAAAAAGTGGCCCAAAATACTGGATTTGGCCATATTTTGGCACCTCCGCTCCAAACCCTTCAAAATTAAGCTAAATATTCACTGGGTATTTTCATGCCTAGTCCTTTTCCTTGTTTTCCAAATATCACGTGCAACATTACCTCTACTATTGAGCACCACATTACTCTTCAAAAAGAACTAATTTGCATTTCCTGGCAATTTGGAGTTGAGTCATCTAGTGGGCCTTACTAGCACTTTTATGCCCCTCAAAACTATGGACTTAACTTCAAAATTTCATCTGCGTCTAAGAAAATATGCTCTTGGTATGGGCGAAAAAATATTTTGGCTCCATACATTTTTGTAGTACACCTTTATCTTTGATGTGTCATCGTTTCTAACATGGATGTCACATTCTTGTTGATGTGGCACAGGTGTCCACCTATCAATAGGTGAGGAAGCCATGTCAATTTCTTGGCCACCTAGGTGCCTCGTCACATCTTTGTTAGTTCCTTCTGTTTCTCTCTCTCTCTCTCTTCCTTCTTCCTTTTTCTTCTTTCCCCTTTTCTCCTTATCTATCTACTTTACCAACTTCATGGACCACCTGGACCCCTTTTGTCTTTTTCTTCCATCTAGAATCATCCTAGTCATGGATGATTATAGAGAGGTTCCTACTATGTCCCAGGTAAAATCATGAAGATGGGTAACACTTTCGTGACAATCGGGTCTCCAAAATTCCTAGCGGCAATTTTTCGACCGAAAAAATGTTGCTAGGAATTTTTTAGGCCGAAAATTTGCACGCCAAATTTAATGGCGCCCTCGAAATTCGTGTACAATGTTTTTCAGATGAATTATTTTCCTGTGGTAAGAATATTTCAGCCGAAACTTTTATTTGTAACGGATTCTGTCAAAAACTAGGTTTCGGCCGAAAACCTAAAAATGGGACTGTTTACAGGAAACTACAAATTCTCTCCATCTTACTTCATCTTTGGAGGTAGCGGACTCCTACAAATACTCATATTTTAGTTTCAAAATTGATACCAACATTTTTAAAATTGAATCTACTTTCATTGGGTATAATTTGTTTTCATTTCATTGTTTTTATCTAATTTTATTTAATTTTATAAAAAAATCATTGCATAATAGTTTTAGGTGAGATTATGATTCGGTGAAATGAAAAATCCATATCTCTAAAATTCCACAATGGAGAATTATGGAAAATTTATATTCATAATCCTTAAATTGTTCTCTTCAAAAGGGTATTTTTAGATTTTACTTTTAAGTAAAAATTAAGATAGATACATGGTGGAGGAAAACATGTGTATAAAATCTGTAACTTTTTCAGATTGGTCAACTTCAAAAAATTCTAGAAATTATAATATTCATCTGTTATATTCAAAACTATAGTCATCACAAAATAGAGTCTTTGTATATTGTTGCAGTGTATTTCATTTGTCAAATAGAAAAGTTTAATAATGGATACATTGTTGTGGGAAAAAATAACTCATTATCTTTCCCTTCATTTTTAAGGAACATACTGTCAAACAATTGCCAAATTGACATATCAAATCTCAATAAAAAAAATTGAAAAATAGTTTGTAGAAAGCTAACAAAATTCTTCACAAGTTTTTTTTTTACAGTAAAGTAAAATTCTAAATAAAAAAAAGTACTTTTGTTTACCGGAAGTTGAAGAACCTGTCAAAATTAAAAAAAAAAATTGTCATAAAACAAGCAAAAGTGTTACCCATCTTCATGATTTTACCCTCCCTACCTCCTCCCCATGGAATACTATCTTTGGTCGATCTGGTGGATAATATATGATGACTTACCTTCATCAAGATCAACGACCCACAATCATTTTGGAACCACACGTTCTCGATGAATAACATGACAACTTATGATATGAATTTATGAGCGGAATGAAATGAAACACAAATATATAACATTAACACATATATAGAGAGAATAATAATAGAGATACAGTGGAACTTAACTTCTATTAAATAAGAAATCTACTAAAACTATAAAATGCAAAATGAAAACAATCTTGCTCGAATGGTGGTAGCTAATCTCTTAGAAGAGATGTGGCGGCTATGTGCATTCATATGAGAACATTACCATGAGGCCTATAGGAATTTTTAGCATCAAGAAGTAAACATAAAACCCTAGACATCCAAAAACCTAACTCTAGGAGATGAAGCACCAAAAGTCATGTGGGCCCCGATGGGGTAAGTTGGTACATCAACTTCTTGGGGTCGTAACTTTTGCATATGATATGTGTTTTAGGTGCATGATAGTCTGTTGGAAATCTATAATCAAGGACTACACATTATGGTGTCACACTCTAACTCCAATTATAATGTGACTATGGCGGGCCCAAAAAATGTTGTTTAGGGCCTCAAAATGGCCCCAGAAGTTTAGGACCCAAAAACCTAAAAAAAAAATCCAAGATAAAAGTTGTAACTACCAAGATGAAAGTTGTATGTGAGCTATCTGAAAGAGGTTGGTGGCCGCCGATATCCACTCGGATGAATCCTCCCTCCTTAGGAAGCAATGGTCTCCATTGCGTTGAGTTCCCCCATCATATAAGGAAACTTCTGTTGATTTGGCCTCGAGTGAGCCACTTTCCTTGGTGCAAGAGTTTCCCCACTTTGAAAACTCAATAAAATTGAAGCTTTTATTGGTGAGTTCCCTTGACCTATGTGTCCATGATCTGATCAGTGGATGTATGTTCCATGCAGTCAGGGTTGTGATTTTTTGGTGTCAACTTTTCTGCTATCTCTGAGGTGTTCAATAAGGGTGGAAAGTATGGACGAAGGAGGTCCACATTAAACATTCGGTGCAAGCCAAGGAAGGGGGGGATGTTGAGCTCAAAAGAATTGTCACCCATAGCCTTGGTGATGGTGTAAGGTCCATAGAAGATTTGATGAAGCTTATGATGGGGTCATGTAAGGCGTTCTTTCTGCAAGTGCAACCAAACTTTATCTCCCACCTAAAACTTGTGTGGCACCCTGTGTTGATCATGGCGTTTCTTGTACTTGGCATTGGACTTTTGAAAAATATCCTGAACCTATTGGCGGATGTGCTGGATTCATTCAATGAACTGGGTGGATTTTTTGGCTTTGGAATGTGTGTGGGATGATTCTACTTGTGTGGACACAAGGGGTAGTGCAACATTCATGGGACCCAATGGTTGAAATCCCAACCCCACCTGAAAGGGGTTTTGGTCAGTTGAGCTATGTATGGTTCTATTGTAATTGTGTTGAACATAGGGAAGACTCTCATTCCATGTGTGCAGATGCTTGGAATTGTACATGCGCAAGATATGCAAGATCATCTTGTTGATGACCTCGGTTTTGCCATCCATTTGGGGGTGGAAGGTCGTGGATTTTGTGAGCTTGGTGTCCAGCTGTGACCAAAGGCTTGACCAGAATGTACTAAGGAACCACCTGTTCCGATCAGAGACAATGGTTTTTTGTATCCCAAAATGTACCCACACTTGTTCGAAGAAGAGCTTGGCAATGGCCTCTGTTGTGATGCTCTTCTTGCAGGTGACCAGAATCGCCATCTTGGAAAATTGATCAACAACCACAAAAAAAAAGTCATTTCCCTGCTTGGTTGAAGGAAGGCATGACATGTAGTCCATCGACATGGATTCCCAATGTTGGTCTGGAGTAGGAAGAGGGGTGTACATTCCTTTTTTCATAATGGTCAGTTTGGCAATGTCGCAAGCCATGCAGGACCTGATTACTTGTTGACATCCTATTGGAGTTTTGGCCAATGATGAAGTGAAACAAAGTACCCTTCACCCACATCTATGAATGAAAGAGGCGCTCACCTTCCTATGGTTCATCTAGTTCGTAGGGCTAGACCTTGGTGGTGGTATAAACGGTGGCACTGGGTTCGGCATCAATGATTTGTCTCCCTTTTTCTAGTTTTGACTCATTGTTAGATCCTACATCTAATTCAAAGTCTCTCACCTTGACCACCAATGACTTCTTTGAGAAGAATTCAGTGGTGTTATTCCAGGGTCTCTTATGGAACTCACACCATTTCCCAGTGTATTTCTTTGTCTTCCCATTGTCCTTCTTTGTTTGCGGCTTGGATTGGTTGTCCTGAGGTTTTCCATCCTTGCTCTTCCCTTTTTTCTATGGGTTGGGGCCGCCTTTTCCCTTCTTATGTTGTGAGGGGTTTGAAGACCCAAACTGCCACATCTTCGATTTAATCTTCTGCTTGATTTTGACAACATATTAATAGGTCACACCAAAGGAGGCTTCTTACAATATCACACTTTACATCATCTTTTATGAAAATATCTCCCATGTCGATTTGTTCAATGACTCTTCCTATTTACCAATAAAGTCTATGGTTGACTCATTTTGGTTTTCTCATTTCTCCAAACACGAAATGCCTTTGAAAAAACCTTTCTTACTCACCCTTGGCTTGTATTACCATGGCCTTAATTTATGTATCATCTATTGTTTAGATATCAAGGAGTTACAATTCAAGGAGTTATAATTATTTTTTTTGGTGTCATAAAGTTGTGCATTGTGGCTCTTGTATCAAGGAGTTATAAATTTTTTTGGGTGTCATGAAGTTGTGCATTGTGGCTCTTGTATCAAGTAGTTATAATTCTTTTTTTTGGTGTCATGAAGTTGTGCATTGTGGTTCTATATACAAGGACTTGAAATTTCTTAAATCATTCTTGCAAATAATGCAATCTTATCCATCTTGAAATGTCAATGCTAAAACATCAAAGGGTATCTATGTATGGGATTTACTATGTACCATTTAAGTGAATTGTCTAGTATATAAATTATATCAATTGTGATATTTAGTTTTTTAAACAAGAGTTGAGCATGTAGAGTATCCATTGGATTTGTTATGTTGTCATTATTTGGATGGAATTCTCTTGTGAATTGAATATCTATACAATAATGTTCTATATGCTTTGACATAAGTTGTTCAGCAGCCCATGTTGTATTCAAAGGCTTGTTTCCTTCCTCCTATTTAATATATATATTCCATTTAGTTTTCCCCCATAAGTAGTTCATTGTTGCTAAATTTTAACAACACGGCTCTTTAACCCCAAATCTAGGAAACTTTCATAGTTCACGACCAAAAGATTTGTTTTGGTTCCCAACTAGAAATCATTGTTGCCTATAGCATTCTTCAAAATGCCCTAAAACTACTTGTAGATAGATTTCATTCATTGTAGGGATTGCTTTGACACCAACATGGGATTGGGGATGTTCATGGTATATTTATTTCTATTCTTTCTAAGACATTATTAAAAATGTATATGGTAGACTTGGAATTAACTTGAACATGTCTAGAAAAGAACACCATGACCACAAATAAAATCTATAGTGTTAAATTATTGAGCATACCCATTTCTCCCTTGTGATAACAAATGGTTTGCATATACTAGCAGGTTCACTATTTGGGCATGTTTAAGTTCATTATTGTTTGGGGTGTTGTTTATGTGTGTATAGTGAGTTGTTGTTTGGGTATATCTATGATGTTTATGTTGTTTTGGTGTATGAGTAATGACACGCGTATATGATTGTTGGATAATGTAGCTAATCATTTGGTGTATGATTAATGAAGGAACTCTTTGAGATGATTTAGTTGGAAAAGATCTTATGTTTGTTTAGCATCATCATATTTTACATAAACTTGCTTGAACCTACTTGATTACTCCACTTGCATTCATTGTAGGAATTTTTTTGTCCCATACCAAAATTACAATTGTATTTACCTTTATTATGTATTACACCTTAGATTCACTTCAGTGTGCCCTATATTTTTTCACTAGATGTGGACTTGTTCCCCTATCCTAGGGATAACTAAGGAAATTACGTCTCGAGGCCCACAAGTACTAGACATGGAGTGTCGAGAGCCATATATATAGAGCATGGTCATGGAGGGCCCATATTTTCTTCAGTACATCCCACCTATCAACATCAGCAGCATCCATCCCACCAGTCTAGTTCTGAAGTAGTAGTAAGTCTTTCTTCATGAGGTAATGAGTCTTGGTTGTTGGAGTTACATCACACGCACCTAGGATTTATTTTTCCTAAAGTTTTTCCTTGTTTATTAGTTATAATTAGTCATTATCCAGTCTCCTATATTTTAAGGGAGAATATTCCACTTCGAGAATATTCTCTTTCAGTTGACACTTCAATTTGACTAGTTGAGTTGAGTCTAGATGTTGCATTGATTTTGTCACCATGAAACATTGGGATCATCACCATGCTAATGCGCACTTTATTTGGGATCATCACTAGAATGGTGCATTACCCTTGATTCCTTGATCTACTCCTCACTACAATATGTTTAGTTAGTTAACTAAAGACTAGTTGACTAATTAACTCAGCTAGGTGGCAGTTCACTCCCGTAACTTCCTGAGAGACTAGACTAGGTGGAAGTTCATTCTCGTAATTGTTGGTGTGTGTCCATATAACTCTATACCACCACTATGGTGCATTTTTTCTCCTCCAATCCACATTCATTGAGTTATACAGAGTATATCATGTGTAAATTATTCATTATTCATTACGGTTAATGAGAATTATTCGATTCTTTCTCTCCTTCTTCGTCTTTCTCAATTTCTCTCTGCAAATGTGTGTAGCATTTTCTAGCTAGATCTATTATGTGCAAGTTCAACACATTTACATGGTATCAGAGCCAACGGACTTCTAAGCAAAATCTACACCAAAAATTTATGCAGGTACAAAAGATTGAAGACAGCGAAAAGATGGATTTCCAAAAAGAATTCATTATTACACCTTACAACTACTTTGCATGGAAGGAGAGAATAATGATTTGTATCCAAAAAAAAGGATTTTATAGGTTAAACTTGAATACAGATACAGAATCGACATCATCCATAGAAAAATCCAAGTACTTAAATCGGATGGATGAAGCACTCAGAACAATTTGCAGTCTTATTTCTCCCGATCTCCTTTTTCACATATCTTCTTGTAAGACTCCCAATGAAGCCTGGACCACATTGGAAGGGATATTTGGAAAATAATATGAGATGAGGGGACACATGTTGTAGGTGTAACTCCTCACATTGGATCCAAAAATCTTTGACAATATCCAATATTTCTTTACAAAATTTAAGGATTTACTGTCGCAACTCAAAGATTGTGGGGTTGATAAATCTAAGGAGGAGAAACAAATGGTTCTCACCATTCTCTCCAAAATTGGTCCTGAATTCTTTGTATTTGTATCCACATTCCATTCTATCAGATTCACCTCTAGAGCCGCTTGGAAGATGCCTTCTCTCGAGGACTTTATCGAATCCCTGACACAAGAGCAAATCAAGCTCATCAACATGGGAAAAATCAAAGGCCCAAAGGTGCATTCACTTACTGTGAAAGATGACAGCCACCAATATCAGAAATCTAAATATAAAGACAAAAAGAAAGCTCATTCACACCCAAAGAAGGAAGAGTACACAAAACCCTTCACCGATGCCTCCGGATCCAAAGGGGGAAAGGGAAGAAAAGGGGAGAAATGCACGTACTGTCACAAAGGATTCCATCTAGAATCCGCATGCATGCAAAAACAAATAGATCTAATGTCTCAAATACTTCAGAAAAACAACCTTGGATATCGCATCCCCGAGGGTTCCAAGAAAAAGAAGCCAAAAGATATGAATCCCAAGAAAGGAAATTCTAGCCATGACTTGATTTCCATCAATTCTTCTCTCGATTCTTGGATCGTAGATTCAAGAGAATTACATCACATGGCTGCCTCAAAAGCAGTATATTCTTCATTGGATGCATGCAAAGGTCCTCCTATTCTGATGGGGGGAAATTCTTATGTCGAAGTCACTGGCAAAGGAAGGATTCAACTCACCAATGGAAGCTTCAAGAATGTGTTGCACGTTCCCAAAATTTTTGTCAACCTTCTCTCCATGTATCAGATGATGAATTCTGGCACCGGAAAGAAATTCATATTCACACCAAATGTCGTGGAAATCTATGACATGCAAACCAACTCCATGGTTTCTACCGGTGAGGTAAATCATCAGTCTAGATTGTATACGTTTTTTGAATTCATTGAACCTAATTCTACTTGAATGCTTACTCATGCTGATGAAAGCAGTAGAATATGGCATGAAAGGTTTGGACATTTGAATTTCATATACATGCAACAGATTAGCAAGCAAAGATTGGTTGATGGTCTACAAGACATCCATTTCTCCAAAGGAGTATGTGAGGGATGTGTTCTCAGAAAACACCCTCAAGAGAAATTTGACAAATGAAAGTCTAAGAGAGCTTATGCACCTTTATATCTGATCCACAGTCACCTTATGGGTCCTTTTCCGCATACATCCATCAGAAAAGTGAGGTTTGTTCTCATTTTTTTTTATGATTTCTCACATTTTACATGGATCTATGATTTCTCACATTTTACATGGATCTACTTTCTCAGGAAATATCCAAGCTCTATCAACACCTCAAAGATTTCAAAGCCCTGGTTGAGACTTGGTCCGAAAATAAGATCAAATTCCTATGAACTGATAACGAGGGAGAGTATGTAAATCATGACATCCATGATCTTTTCCATCAGGAAAGGATTCAATTGTAGCATACAGTTCCCTATACTCCGCAGCAAAACGAATTTGTTGAGCGCAAAAACATATCTCTAAAGGAGATGGCATATTGCGTGTTGCATGCAAAGTCACTACCATAGAGACTATGGGCCAAAGCACTTAATTGTGAAACATACATCCAAAACAGATATCCTTGTAGATCTGTCAAGGATAAGAACCTCTACGAGTCTTGGAGCGGCCTCAAACCGAAAGTGACCCACTTTCGTATTTTCGGTTCACATGCATGGGCCCAGATTCCCTCTGAAAAGATGAAGGCACTTGATCCACAGAGAACTGAGTGTATTTTTGTTGGATACCCCGATGGTGTGAAGGGATATAGGCTTATTGATATTTATTTGGACTGACTCATCATTGAACATAGTGTCCAATTTGAGGAAAGTTTCTCGCATGTACCTTAGCAGCCGCATGCAGACACCTTCATTCTTCCACATGTTCGAGATGATGAGCATGCACATGGAGAATCTTCTTCAGATGAGAGTTCTGATTCAGAGGACTCAGATGATTCATATTCAGAGTTGGTACAGTTAGATGCAGAGTCAGAGCATCTAGATGCAGTTGAAGAGCTAGAGTAGAGGCCCAAATGGGCACAGACTACTCTTCATGATGCAGGGGATCTCGTTCGTGATCCAGCCGATACTAGGAGGACTCGATCTGATTTCAAGGAGCCTCCTATTGCACTCACTACCACTGAACCATTTCCCTCCGAGAATATTTTCTTGGTTCAGTGTTCAAATCCATGGTCTTATGGTGAGGCTGCTGGAAATCCCTTTTGGTAATCCTTCGTGCAGGAGGAGTACAACTCCCTCCCCGAGAACCAGACTTGGGATATGGTTCCCTTTCCTTCTGGGAGGAAACTTGTCAGATGCAGATGGGTCTATAGGACCAAGAGCGCAGCATATGGAATGATTAGCAGATACAAATCTAGGCTTGTTGCCAAAGGATTTCAACAGGTGCATGGTATTGTCTATGATGAGACCTTCGCTCCAGTAGTGAAGATGGATTCCATACAATTGGCACTTGCCATTTTGGTAGCCAAGGGATGGGAATTCCATCAGATAGACATGAAGAATGAATTTCTTCACAATTATCAGAGCATCCCCAAGGATTTATGAAAGACTCATATTTGGTTTGTCGACTGAAGAAGTCCCTTTATGGCCGCAAGCAGGCTCCGAGGGCATGGTATGCCAAGATGGAATCCTACCTGTTATCACAGAACTTTGTACGTTGTAAATCAAACCTGAATTTCTACATGCTCGGGATGGATGATTCACTTCTACTCTTAGTTCTATATGTTGATGATTTGTTGATCATAGGTTGCTCGACTTTAGTGATTGCTACAGTCAATAGGATTCTACATGACAGGTTTTTGATGACGGACATGGGTCTGCTACACTTCTTCATTGGACTCGAGATCAGTCAGGATGCGTCAGGCATCAAATTGTCTTAGGCCAAGTATGCACGGGATATCCTTGAGATATTTCACATGACATACTGCAAGTCTGCTCCGACTCCTTTCCTATCAGGATTCAAACTTGAGGATGGCGGGGAGACTCTGTTGGTCGAGCAAGAAGCAAGTTTCCATTGCTCTATCTTAAACCGAGGCAAAGTGCAGAGGGGTAGTTAGCATAACCATTCACGCTATTTGGATACAACATTTTCCCACTTAATTGGGAATTTAATTTCATCGGTCGATCGTCATCTGGTATGACAACTAGAGCACTCTTAAGTTCTACAGAGATCTAGTTCAGAGGCAGCGGACGAAGCACATCGATTTCCACATGCACTTCATTCAAGAATTAGTACACGAGGGGATCATCGACCTGCAGTTATGTTATTCAGTAGAACAGACAACAGACATCTTCACTAAGACCTTCACTAAGCAGAAGTTTCATTCTCTGCGAAGTCATCTTGGAGTGAAGGACACAGTTGCCTAGCAACTATAGTTATTATTTTTACATACATTGTACCTTGAGGAGGGGGGTTTCCCATGAGGTTTTCCCTCTTTCCTCACTTTATTTCAGTGTATATTTTGTATTTGGGTACCTAACATGGCCTCGTTGTCGGGACCCATTATTTATTTTCACCATAGTAATGTTCAAGGGGGGATTTGGAGTTACTTCACACACACCTATGATTTATTTTTCCTAAGGTTTTTGCTTTTTTATTAGTCATAATTATTCATTATCTAGTCTCCTATATTTTAGGGGAGAATATTCCACCTAGAGAATAATCTCTTTCAGTTGACACTCCAGTTTGACTAGTTGAGTTGAGTCTAGATGTTACATTGGTTTTGTCACCATGCAACATTGGGATCATAACCATGATAATGCACACTTTCCTTGGGATCATCACCAGACTGGAACATTACCCTTGATACCTTGATCTACTCCTCACTACACTCTCCTATGCCAGTTAATTGAAGACTAGTTGACTAGTTAACTCAGCTAGGTGCCAGTTCACTTCTGTAACTTCATAAGAGACTAGACTAGATGGGAGTTCACTTCCGTAACTTCATAAGAGACTAGACTAGGTGGGAGTTCACTTCCGTAACTTCCTAAGTGATCCGAATTATTTTCGGCACGAAATGAGAGCGGAGATATAATAAGGAAATGCACAGAGATATCGCGTATATCCAGTAATATAACAGAAATATATCAGAGATGCAACCATAAACACAGAGATACAGTAATACATGATTTCTATTAATGAA
>ML780677.1:539862-608787 GCA_009831015.1 Picea engelmannii
CGATCTCAAAAAAACTTCATTTAGTCCCTCAAAATGGCCCCGGAAGTTAAAACCTGCTAAAAATAGTAAATTGCCAAAATGGCCAGAAAACTGTTTTGAGCCATTTGGAAAAGGTGGGTGGCCCCCGATATCCACCTGGATCACTAAGAGACTAGACTAGGTGGAAATCCACTCCCGTAATTGTTGTTGTGTGTCCAGATCACTCTAGACCACCACTATGGCGCATTGGTTCTCCTCCAGTGCGCATTCATTGAGTTATACAAAGTATATCATGTGTAAATTATTCATTATTCATTACGGTTAATGAGAATTCTTCCATTCTTTCTCTCCTTCTTCTTCTTTCTCAATTTCTCTATGTAAATGTGTGTAGTATTTTCTAGCTAGATATATTATGTGCAGGTTCAACACATTTACACAGATATCATGTTATGTGTCACTCTGATTTTTGAAGCACTTGAATATGTTGCACTAAATTCTCCTTCATTTCATAACGTTTTCTTGGAAATTATGCTCTTTGACTTGTTCATACCTGGGAGGGTGACATAATTCCCTAGTAAGATGATTCCCATTTAGGATGAGTTTCCACTAGGTGGGTCTGAGAAAGGTCATCGTCCATTCCCTCCATACTTACCACTTTCCATTAGTATCCCCCTCATCTCCCCCCACCTTGGTTCGGGAATTGGGTTTGTCACGCTGAGAAGGGTTGTACCTTGCCTTGTGGGAAGAAGGGGCTAAAGGCCCAAAGGGTAAAAGTAGCTGGAAAGAGTTAAAATCCAAAATGAAACCTTTGATATGCTTCGCCCAGCCATTCCCGAGAAAGCAAGAAAAATCTTCTCAGTAAGAAAAGGGGACCCATAAGATAAACCGAAACTCAAGGTACTAGTTGGTGGATGGGAGGTCTCATCGTGAGCCAGCCTATTAGGTCCATGGGCATGTAGCAGTATGACACTACCATTTATCTGGTCACTGAGCTAGGATAGTGGCTCTTTGTGGCATAACTAAGAGAAAGGGGGTCTCATCACAAGCCAGCCTTCTCATTTCCGCGAAATTCTTGTGGGTAACGATGACATCTCTGGTCACCAATGCAGGACAGTGTCCCTCAGCTTTTCCCTTAAAAATAAAAAAATACCAAAAGCAATAAGACTAATAATTAAAGTCTTGAATGGGCTAGGAAACAATGGCATCCATGACAAGGTGCAGCTCGCCCTCTACATAGGCACCCACAGGAAAGACCTGCATTTTCTTGTTATCACTACAACCTCTACCCAAACATTCCCCCTATGCCACTTCACACACACTTACATGACATAGATTGGTTATCACCTAGGAAACACCCCAAAATTAAGGAGGATTATCCCAATAGTACATCCTGAGACCTTCTCCAAACCTAACTTGTTAAATTGCGTAACGTCTTTGAGCATTTGTCTAGGTGAAGGAGGGTTTGATGTACATGTTTGGGTAATTTGATTATTAGATTTGATTAACATTACTATGATCCCTATGACTTATGACTCCATGGAGGGAATACTTTTTTTTGTTGCAGGACTTTTCCCAGTGGATAGGTACATATGGGGGAATGATTAGGTCGAACCTCCATGGGAATGAAAACCCAACAAATGGATGTTATAACCTCGCCAGGGGGAAACAGAAACTAGAAGCTTGCAACAGGAAGAAAGAAGGATGTTGCACCAGGGACACTCTGGAAGACTGAGACCCGGGGGGATTTTTCTTTTCCTTCTGTACGTTGACCCTTGAGAGCACATGACGTCATCATTTTAACCTTGACGTCACCCATAGTTAGAGTTTTCACTTATGATGGGCAGTTGTGTGTTGATTGGCATGTGTGGAAGCATTTAGGGCCTTTCAAGGCCAAATGTCCTACACTTGAGGCCTAGCGTTCCACCTTACGGGCCTAACGTCACCCTAGAAGGGCATGACATCACCCTTGAATATGAAATTAGGGTTTAATTATTATCATTTATGTAAAAACTGGATTTTAATGTAATTTGGCCATGTTGGACTTTTTATGACCTAATTGTAATTAAAGGTCATTGATATTGTATAAATAAGAGAAAAAACTCTCGTTTTTATGGATCATCTCTCATCACACAAGTGTGTGGCCTGAAATTCGGCCCTCTTTAAGGGTTATTGGTTGAAACTAAGTGGTGCACAACTTCTTGAAGAGGCATTTTGGGTGTATCTTGGCTATTTTCATGGTGGTAAATCTTCAACTAGGGTTTGATCTTGATTATTCTTGGTGAAGCAAGTAGAAAATCTGCATTTCTTTATTGTGAATGAATTCTTATGGTGAATTTTACTTGTTTCATATTAAATATTATGAAATTGCTTGCTTGAAACCCTAGGATAAAGAGATAAGTTTTTATCTTTTTATCTATAATTTTCCACTTGTTTAAATTTCTCAAAGAGCACCTTATCTAGAAGTAGATAATAGAGACCTACCATTGTAGCACTCTAGTAATACTACTCCACTTGCCTTTTGCATATTTTATTTCAAATTGTCTAAGGAAAAGATAAATTGCTAGGGCCTAAGTTTCCTTACTTTCTAGCAATTATCTCTAGGAATTAGATGTTTGAGGCCTTGGGCTACCAACACCTATCTCATCTTCTCCATCTCCTTTTGAATAAGTATTAGCATTTATATTTCCCTCTAAGATTTGTTGTTGCTATCATTGACTCCATTACCCTAGAAGGTACTAGTCTATTCACTATTAGTGATTGATTGATCAAACAACTTTCAAAATTTCTTCTTTGGAACATTCACTAACTCCTACTAACCTTGTATTAGCCTAATTCTCTAACCAACTTGATGTTGTTGAAAAATATTGCTACGGCCATCTAACAACAGCAAACTGACATCAAAAGTGACATATATTTCTAGCAATATATTTCTAGCTAGACATTGCTAAATGTTCTTGTGACTATCTAATATCAATTTGCCTAGTCAAAGCTACCTTTTCTAGTCTTTTCTCAAGCATTTTGAAGCATAGTTATTGTGGTTGTTGCAAATTTATCATTGTTGTTGTAAACTATTGTAGTGCTGCAATTTTATATCGGCAAATATATATTTTTAAGAGTTCATTGTCTTATGAAGCATTAACATCATTTTGGTACTTGGAAAGTTCCATTTTTTTTTCTTGTTGTCTTATTCTGGGCAAGTACACAATATTATTCATTTTCTTCATCTCTATAAGACATAAAAGAACCCTTTGAAATTGAGTAACCTGTGAGAGGGCAGTTACTTTCTTATACTTAGGCCTTAGCCTTCTCAAACCATCGGGTCACTAGGGATGTCTCATGTTGGCCCTTGACCAAGTTTTGAGGATCCTTGGTCATGTTTGACCTATTTTTGGGACTTCGACAGACTGTCGAAGGAGGAGCGCAAGACGAAGCGGAGGTTGTGGGATCTCAACCCCTTTTTAGGGCCTTTTTGGGTTTTGGGGCTATGTAACGGGTATGGGAATGTCGTCCCATGGGTTTACCTATGCTTAGGCCTATTTTGTAATGTATAAATAGAATACTAGGTGATGTAAGCAGCGACCGATGGCTGAATGCTAGTACTAGCTATGTGCAAGAAGATGTGATTAAGACTTGCAGAGCTAAGTGCAAGACATTTGTAGTGCTTTGTGCGCAAACTCTGTGAGGCTCTGTGCCTAGATCTACTTGGGGAAGGAGGATCTGGCAAAGTGCACGCAAATCTCTTGTCATATGCGGAGTAGTGTTCTGATGCTTTGTGCCTGTAAGATGCTTGACAGAGATAATAAAGAGAAGAAGAGTTGGTGGACGTAGCCCCAGGGTGGGGGTGAACTATGTATATCCTATGTTGTGAATGATTTGTGCTTTATGGTTTCTCTCTTGTTTATATTATTGAATGCTTAGTGTGATGTTAGATGATAGATGAATCTAATATGATAGTTTAGTGCTAAATAATGTGAATGAATGATAGATCTGATCTCTATGTGTGTGTTTCGTGCTTAAATCTATTGGATCTATGTGAATATTGTGTTGATATGTTGTTAGGGTTTGGCTGCGATGTGAACTAAAGCTTAATACTAATGGACTGTAATAACTAAGTGCTCTGTTAAGGTGTTACAATCACAGATCTATGTTCCAGCTAAGGTTGCAGACATTGGAGTTCTGCAACCACGCCTACCTCTACCTCGGGTGAGACTTCATATGCTTTGCAGGTGTTGCCGAAAGGGCTGGTAGTTAGGGTTTTTTTGGTCCGTTGTTGTAGCATTGAACCCCGGGTCTTCCCCTATGCCAAAAAATGGTTCTGTTGTCGGGACCTGAAACTGTGATTGTTGGGAACTGAGGAAGAAGAAGCTCTGTGCAAAGATCTAACCTGAAACTATGAAAGATCCATGAATATATATGTTTCCCTGGTGCGCAGTACTCTACTTGGATTGTGAAGCTATGTGCTAAGAAGAGAAGTTTGATCTGAAGAAAAGAGGTAAGATCTGAATGATTTTGTGCTCTGATAGAGATAAGAATAGTGAAAAGTTTTAGATCTAGAAGCTTTATGCTGTATCGAAAGTAAGATAAGTGGAAATTTTTGTTTCAAGAATATGGATCTAGGAATGTTTGATCAATTTTGTCCTAGCCTAAAAACTAGGGCATAGCTAGATGAAAGAATATTTGATATGAGTAGATTTGATAAGAATAATGAAAGATATGTTATTCCTATGCATAGAAAGAATGTTTGGACTAACAAATGGGTGAAGGATCCTAGAAAGAATTTTTTGCAGGTTAGCTACCATGATCCTAGTGCACAGTATAGGAAAGGATGGGGATCATTTAAGAGAAAGAGAGGGTTAACTCTTTGTTACAATTGCAGAAGACCGGGACATCTTGCTAAGGATTTCCCTGGTAGAAGATCTAGTTGTCTTTGTTGTAAATCTATGGACCATGAAGTTTTGGATTGCCCTAGAATGATTGCTAAGATTGAAAGAATGAATATGGAACAAGTAGACCCTGATAAAGGTCAAGAAACTGAGACCATGGAAGAACCCCAGAAGGAATCAGAGACTGTATTATTACATATGAAAGAAACCCTGAATGACCACAGAGATACTAATCTACCAGAGATCTTAAAAGAGAAAGAGAAAATAGAAGTAAGAATAGGAGACTTCGACATTGACTGTACTCTGGATGAAAAAACACAGGTGAATATCATGACACAAATAACTTGGGAAATTTTAGGAAAGTATCCTATGATTCCTTCATTGGGAGGAATAGGATTATTTAGAGGAAATTTGATAACCCTATGTGGAACACTTACCTAGATATCTATGAGTGCTCATGGAACTTCAACAGAAGAATATTTTTAGGTTGTTAAATTTGTTGAGAATAGCGCCCCATTCGCTATATTACTAGGAAAACCTTAGATTGAAAGGGATCGGGCCAGAAGGAAAGAAGAATAAGTCTTAGAGCAGAAAAAGAAAGAATTAAAATATTTCATGACTAGTAGGATCGCACACTTGATTGAAGAACAAGAGAACAAATTGAAGCTATTTAGAACTAGAAAATTGGATATCGAACTTGAAATAACACAAGAAGACTTATAGAAGACTGAAGCACCTACCCTTGATAGAGAAGAAGTATTTCCCTTGAATCCTAGGAAAGAATCTCAACAGCGTGAAGTTACTATGCCAAGAGAAGATAAGAATCAGAATGGAAAAAGGAATACCAAGATGAAGCTCACTGGAAAGCAGGCTAGAAAACTAAGCAAGAAGAGATCAAATATAAAAAAGTTACAGAAGGTTCTAGAGGGAACTTCGCAGAAGGAAAATTTACAAAACTGGAACTTCGTCGGGATATCATAACAGCGTCACATGGCACTTCGCCATGGCGAAGCAATATAGATGTTGGGAACAGTATAATTGTTAGAACGATACCCTGAATGGTTAGAATGAAATTTATGGTCAGAAATCCCGCCATCAGATCGTTGGGACCGCAACATAATGGACCGAACTGAATTAATGAAGGTTTCTTTTCCATTGGAAATATATGTTACATTGTTGTCTACTTATTCCGTTGGTTTTTGCACCAAGAACACTTTTTCGAATTGTATCAGAGAGAACTCATTGCTACAATGTTGTGATTAGTAAGATCGACACCAGTTCTATTGTTTTACGCACTCATTCATCCATAGATATCTAAGCGTGTACATCAGACGAGCTCAGTGTCACAGAGAAAATCGTCGAAGAAGTTCTCATCGATCTCATGGTCAAGAAAGTAATGTCTGCAAGTATTCAAGCATCATAAACAAGAGGAGTACAAGCCTCTCTGTCGACCGCTCATGGATCTGAACCATCCCGAGTCGTCATAGAAAAGAGAACCAAGCACAAATATGACATAGCAAATGTGAAGCTAATTTTGTCCATCTTACCCGACAACATCCCACCTCTAGCTGGCGCGGTGAGTCGTGATAGTATGCTGAGATATTTTGAATACACCATGGTTAATGCATACCTCCCGAAGGGGATATGCGTAGTTCAATCACAGCAGGACAAGATCGCAATGTTGAAGTTCAATGACTTCAACTTAGGAGACCGCAAGAACCATAGTATGCTCACCCTGTATAAATACTTGACCGAGATGAAGGGGAATAACTCAAATATAATCCCCCAGTTGTGGATGATGAACCTCGCTCTGTCCACCCTGTTGAATGTAATGAAAATCCTACACTTTGGAAGGCACCAGGAAGTTAACGAATGTGTCAAGCTCCTACTTTCATGTTACCATGGCGACTACTTATGGCTAGACCACCATATCACATTCGATCCAACGTTGATCCATAGGATCATCGGATTAAGTATGCAAGGACCCGACCCACAGGACTTCTATCCATGGAAAGCCACAGATCATGCATTAGCACAGAAGATAAAGGATACATATGGTGATGTTGATAAGGGGACGCGATGCTACAAGGTAGCTTCCATACATAATGGCGCAGTGCACCTAGCATGCCAATTAATCGTAGGAAAGTTAGTAAGGAAGAATAGACCCATGCAGGTCACAGGATTTGTCGTTGACCTCGCAGGGAAATGCTTGGAAGGCGTACAGATGAACTGGGTGAAGTACCTAGTTAATCAGCTGGAATTAGATTGCCATGAATCACAAGATTAGGGCTACGAGTTCCACTTTAGCTGGCTCTTGATCCTCATCGCATTTATTTCTTGGGAGATGTCGAAAGGTGCGACCTTCCTGGACATTGAGTCATTCGAGCCGCTTGCTACGAAGTTCACCATGCTTTGGTACTCAAGCGACATGGGAAAATAGTGGCAGTCTAATGCAGTCTTTCACACATACTATCTCCAACTGAAGAGGGCTATCGAAGTTGAACCTTACATGACTCTAAACACCCTACAGTGGTTTCGACCCCTCATGAAGTTTTGCGCAGATCGAAACTTCATCTATATTATTGCACGAGCAAACGAGCATAAGGAAGAGATTTAGTTGTACTAAAAGCTCATAAAAGAGGACATCGAGGAGATAACTAAGGACTGGTCAGCGGACTTCCTTATCCCCACTAACCCTACAGAGATATCTAATCATGAACTTGACATCCCGGAGGCCTCTCACAAATAACATGACAAACCTGGAACCAGCAGAAGGAAGAAGACCGAAGAATTCCAAGACTTAAGTAGTGCCTCAGAAAAGACTGCTTCAGTATCATCTGGCCGAGGGGGTGATGACGAAGTAGAAGAGATAAATGGAAAAGAAGATGAGAAGAAGAAAGGTGAAGTAACACCGCCTAGAGACGAGGTTGATCCCTTGAAGAAGAGGAAGGTTTCTCCTCTAAAACCCTCTTCCCGAAATAAATCCAGAGCCACCTTAACAAAGATGCAAAATGTGCTCATTGTTGATGACTTTGACTTCATCATTGCAACTGTAAACGACGCCTCGCAAGAAATCTTGTAGAAACAGGAATCCAAGCAGGAGGAGATGTATTACAGAATTAAGGTCGAACTCCGATGGGTACATTAGGCCCTTCAGTCTAGTTGCACAGTGTCCACTGCACCCCTACCATCAGGAGAACCAGAGTTGGCAGATGAGCCAGCCCAAACCCATCGACCAGCTGATGCGACCGAACCTCGCCTTCGTCGTGCACAAGAAGAAACTGAACAAACCACCCAAGCCCTGAAGCAAGTACAACAAGTACTCTTAGAACAACATTGACTTGCAAAGCAGGAGAAGATTGCTCTCCATACCAAGTTTGAAGAGGAGAAAGCACAGATTTAGAAAGAAAAAGAACAGTTGCTTGCAGAGCAAATCGAAGTGAAAGAAGCAGTCAACAAATCACTCCACTTTGTGACAGGCTTAGAGACAAAGGCAGAAGACCACATCGAGCATCAAGTAGAGCAGCTCACGGAAGCTATCCAGCAGCTACAGCAAAGAATAGTAGACTTAGAGCTCCACGCAGTGCCTGACACTCCGCAGTATGTGAAGGATCAAAGAGATGCAACTGCCCGAAGCACAGTTGAAATAATCAAGGCCCTCACCATGGAATGTAAGAAACTATCTGATCACAGTGCCTAGACTTATGAGAAACTCACTGAGAATCCAGAATTAAAGGCACTGGAGTCACAGCTACAGGAGGCGAAGCAATAAGCAGAAATAATACAGGTGAAGTTGAAGCCCCTGTCAGATGTTGAAATGATGAAACGATCCCAAGAGCAGCGCACTGCTCAACAGCAAGTCCACACCATTCATAGAAAAGTCATGGAAGTGACTCAGAGGCTCCAACCTATATAGGATGAGGCTTTCCAACTATTCTCAGAGATCAAAGACCGGGGAGAAAAACTGGAGGAAGTCATCACTACAACTGAATAGTGCTTAGAGGGACATGTCAACGAAGATGTTATCCAAGAGTTCGTTGAGCAGGAGGCCATGGCACAGCAAAAAGTCGAAGCATCTCAAGCCAAGCTCAAGGCTTTTGAGGAAGAATTACCCAGATCGGAGTGACTCGGGATGAGTCAAAGGTGAGTGTTGGGGGATTATTGGCCCTTGACCAAGTTTTGAGGATCCTTGGTCATGTTTGACCTATTTTTGGGACTTCGACAGGTTGTCAAAGGAGGAGCGCAAGACGAAGCGGAGGTCACAGGATCTCAGCCCCTTTTTAGGCCTTTTTTGGTTTTTGGGCTATGTAACAGGTATGAGAATGTCGTCCCATGGGTTTACCCATGCTTAGGCCTATTTTGTAATGTATAAATAGAAGATTAGGCAATGTAAGTAGCGACCAATGGATGAGTGCTAGTATTGGCTATGTGCAAGAAGATGTGATTAAGACTTGCAAAGCTAAGTGAAAGTCATATGTAGTGCTTTGTATGCAGAATGTGTGAGGCTCTGTGCCTAGATATACTTGGGGAAGGAGGATCTGGCGAAGTGCATGCAGATCTCATGTCCTATGTGGAATAGTGTCCTGATGCTTTGTGCCTGTAAGACGCTTGACAGAGATAATAAAGAGAAGAAGAGTTGGTGGAAGTAGCCCCAGGGTGGGGATGAACCATGTATATCCTGTGTTGTGAATGCTTTGTGCTTTATGGTTTCTCTCTTGTTTATATGATTGAATTCTTAGTGCGATGTTAGATGATATATGAATCTGATATGATAGTTTAGTGTTCAATAATGTGAATGAATGCTAGATCTGATCTCTATGTGTATGTTTCATGCTTAAATCTATTGGATCTGTGTGAATACTGTGTTGATCTGTTGTTAGGGTTTAGTTGCATTGTGAATTAAAGCTTAATACTAATGGACTGTAATAACTAAGTGCTTTGTGAAGGTGTTACAATCACAGATATGTGTGCCAACTAAGGTTGCAGACACTGGAGTCCTGCAACCACCCCTGCCTCTACCTCGGGTGAGACTTCATCTGCTTCGCAGGTGTTGCCGAAAGGGCCGGTAGTTAGGGTTTTGTTGGTGCGTTGTTGGTGTGTTGAACCTTGGGTTTTCCCCTGTGCCAACATCTCCCTTGGGGTACATTGATATACTCCTAAAGAGAAATGGGTTTCCTATTAAGGTGACAGTGACAGGTCACTCCCTGTTTCGCCAATCTTGCTTTCACTTGCCTTGGATTTTGGGCAAGTACATATTGTGCGATAAACTTTTGGCGTCACTGCCAAGGAACACTAAGTCAATATTCCTCAAAATGACACTTTTTTGGTAAGCCTTTTCCTCAAATCCTTTATCTTACAAAGCTTACCTGGCAACTTCACTGAGGGTGATTCCCTCTTTTCTCTTTGATGATCCCTAGAAGGATTATCTGGCAACTCCACTAATGAAAAAGACAACCATGGCTTCTCAATGGGACCTGAGAAATTTTAATCCCTTAGATATGAGTAAAATTATGGGTTACCCTCGAAAATTTCCCCCGAGGTATGAAAAATGGCTCTCTAGATTCACTAACAGTGATGGGGTTAGAGCCGACGATCACATGGATAATTTTTGGGCTTTCTTTCAACACCACCCTATCAGTGATGATGCTGAGGATTTGGCAATGAAACATTTCTCTGCCACTCTTCATGGAAATGCTAGGAAATGGTATGACGATCTCCCTAAAGCTAGCATCAAATCTATGGACTAGTTAGAAGAAGCATTTCTCAAGAAATGGGGTATTAAACTGGAAGATATCCACATGCTATTAAAAATATTTGAGTACAAGAAACAAACTAAGAACAAGACTGTCAAAGAATTTCATACTAGGTTTGAGAACTTGCTATATCATATTCCTAAAATCCATCATCCTGGAGACAAGTACCTTGTTTACCTCTATACCAATGCACTCCTAGTGCATTTAGGGTTCCTCCTCAATAAAAAGGGGCCAAAAACAATCGATGATGCCTATTACATGGCCATACAAATCGAGGTGAATATCTCTTTGTTCAAAAGAAAACACATATTTTCTCCAGAAACCAAAGTTGATGACCCCAAAGGTACCCCAGATACTCTTAGTCTGGAAAGATTAGTTTCCCTTGAGATCTTTGAAATAAGGGAAAAAGTCATCAACAAATAGGAGGTTGGGAAGAGGGATCCTATTGAATGTTTCCAATCCCATGAGGAAGAACAATAGTTTACTCATGCTTCTACCGAGGATAATGAAGACTCGGTTGAAGAGAAAGCCTAAAGATATCAAATATGATGGTGAAGTATTAATGTGTGCTCACCCTCTGATGAAGCCATCTAAAATCCTATTCCTCCTGCAAAAAAAGAATAGGATGAGGTTAGTCATTTTCCCTTCCAAGTTTTTGATGACACTTTGTTCTATGATTGAGAAGGTGAAGAAGTAAAGGAACCCTTGGAAGATCTAGGCCCTTCATTTTATGATGAAGACAAAAATATGATTAAAGAGACAAGTCTTGGGGATGATGTAATAAACCCTCTTCCATTGGATGAAGTCATCCAAGCCATTGACGCTCCTGCACAGCAAGAAGTAAACATAGTAAGTTATTTCGCTTTCCAAAATTTTGATGATGCTTTATTTTATTATTTGGAAAGTGAAGAAGTATTAGAGGAGCCCTTTGATGTTTTAAATCCTTCATGTTATAAGAAAGGTAGTGACATGGTTGATAATTTTGATGAGTTTATACATGTTGTAAGACGTAAGTGGGATGTGGTTGGTTCATATGAGGATCCCATTTATGATATGGAAGGATATATTTGAATGTTTCCTTTACAACAATTCTATGATCTTCCTAATAATTTTGACGTTTGGCAACAAGATGATGATATAATTTCAAAAGTTTTCCAAGAACCCAAGGATGACCCAGTGCAATATTCTCCTAATGATTTTTGGTCATACCTTGAAGATTTTGATGAGTATTCCTTTGAGCACTTGGATTTATTCTATGAAGAATATTGTCGACCACCGTTGTGCTCAGATCTTGATAAAGATGAGGACATTGATTTCCCAAAGAATGATACTTGTAACAAGGTTTTCCAACCTCCATCGATTACTTTGCCTCGCTATGTCACTAAGCATGTAGTTGGAAAATATGTCCCTTGTATTGAGTTTTCTCTAATGCAAAGCTTAGTTTTAGAATTAAAGGGTAGGTTGAATACCTCAAGAAGAAGTTTATTATCTCAGTATTTCATCCTTCCCTTAAGAAATTGTCAGTCATCCTCTCGGTTCTTACTAGTCCCTACCCAGACCTCAGACTGTGAAGATGTTCAAGGTAGCCAACCTTCAGACTCTTTGAGTTAGTCTTTTGAACCTTTGATTTTTCACGATCGCTTTCTGAGATGGATTGAGCACTTTCCTAAGAATGTGAATTGGAATAATTTTGTCCCTCCCTACCACCTCCATGAGCTAGACTTTACAATTTCTGATAATACAATACATTTTCTAACTCGTGTTATTTTTATTCTTAACTTATCATTATTTTGGTTTATGATGAAGCACAAAGGCAAGTATTATGATATATTGCTAGGATGGTTTCATTGTTTATTTAACTACACCTAGCATTCAACCAACAGGTAAGTAGAGGTAAGTTAATCATTTTCATCCATTGTATATATCGTCTGCATATCATGCTAGTGTAGTGTAACTTCATTTGTATTCTTTCTATATGTATATATGCATGCTTTCTTTTATTCCACTATATTATATATGAGTGAGGGGTGATATCATCACCCCTGATGATTGTTGATACATTTGTTGAGATCTAGCAGATACAGGTCATACCAGAGATGTTGAGGTTCTCATGCGCTCTACGATGAGCACATGTCCCCGGGTTGGAGCTAGATGTTATCCCTTATCCTAGGGATAACTAAGGATATCATGTATTGAGGCCTATAGGTCCTAGAAATGGAGTGTCAAGAGCCATATGACTTGAGCATGGACCTTGAGCACCCATCTTTTCTTCAGTACAGCCCACCTATCAGCATCAGCAGAATCCATCCCACCAGCCTGGTCCTGAAGTAGCAGTAAGTCTTGATCCATGAGGTAATGAGTCTAGGTATCATGGTATGGGTCACTCTGATTTTTTAAGCACTTGAATATGTTGCATTGAATTCTTCTTCATTTCATAACGTTTTCTTGGAAATTATACTCTTTGACTTGTTCATACCTGGGATGGTGACATAATTCAGTAGTAAGTTGATTCCCATTTAGGATGAGTTTCCACTAGGTTTCTATGAGAAAGGTCATATTCCATTCCCTCCATACTTACCACTTTCCATTATTATCCCCCTCATAGCCCCCCACCTTGGTTCAGGAATTGGGTTTGCCACGCTAAGAAGGGTTGTACCTTGCCTTGTGGGAAGAAGGGGCTAAAGGCCCAGAGGCTAAAAGTAGTTGGCAAGAGATAAAATACAAAATGAAACCTTTGAGATGCTTCACCCAGGTATTCTCGAGAAAGCAATAAAAAGCTTCTCGGTAAGAAAAGGGGACCCATAAGATAAACTGAAACTCAAGGTACTAGTTGGTGGATGGGAAGTCTCATCATGAGTCAGCTTATTATGTCCATGGGCATGTAGTAATATGACACTACCATTTACCTATCCACCAAGCCAAGGTAGTGTTTCTTGGTGGCATAGCCAAGAGAAAGGGGGTCTCATCATGATCCAGCCTTCTCATTTCCATGAAATGCTTGTGGATAACAATGTCACCTCTGGTCACCATGCCAAGACATTGTCCCTCAGCTTTTCCCTTAAAAACAAAAAAAGACCAAAAGCAATAACACTAAGAATTAAAGGCTTGAATGGGCTAGGAAACAATGGCATCCATGACAAGGTGCAGCTCACCCTCTACAGAGGCACCCATAGGCAAGACCTACATTTTCCTATTATCACTACACCCTCTACCCAAACATTTCCCCTATGCCACTTCACACAAACCTACATGACCTAGATTGGTTCTCACCTGGGAAACATCCCAAACTTAAGGAGTATTATCCCAATAGGACATCATGATACCTTCTACAAACCTGACTTGTTAAACTACATAACGTCTTTGAGTATTTGTTTAGGTGAAGGAGGGTTTGATGTACATGTTTGGGTAATTTGATTATTAGATGTGATCGACATTGCTATGATCCCTATGACTTATGATCCCATGGAGGCAATACTTTTTGTTGTTGCAGGAATTTTCCTGATGGACAGGTACATATGGGGGAATGATTAGGTTGGACCTCCATGGGGTTGAAAACCCAACAAATGGATGTTGCAACCCCACCAGGGGGAAAGAGAAATTGGAAGCTTGCACAAGGAAGAAAGAAGGACGTTGCACCAGGGACACTCCAGCACACCTAGATCCAGGGGGGTTTTTCCTTTCCTCCTAGACGTTGACCCTTAAGATCACATGACGTCATCATTTTGACCTTGATGTCACCCATAGTTAGGGTTTTCACTTATGATGGGCAGTTGTGTGCTAATTGACATGTGTGGCAGCATTTAGGGCCTTTGGAGGCCAAACTTCCTACACTTGAGGCCTAGAATTCCACCTTAGGGGCCTAACGTCACCCTAGAAGGGCATGACATCACCCTTGAAGATAAAATTAGGGTTATTTATTATCATTTATGTAAAAAATGGATTTTGATGTAATTTGGCCATGTCGTCCTTTTTATGACCTCATTGTAATTAAAGGTCATTGATATTGTATAAATAAGAGAAAAAACTCTCATTTTTATGGATCATTTCTCATCACACAAGTGTGTGGTCTGCAATTCGGCCCTCTTTAAGGGTTATTGGTTGAAACTAAGTGGTGTGCAACTTCTTGGGGAGGCATTTTTGGTGTATCTTATCTATTTTCATGGTGGGAAATCTTCAACTAGGGTTTGAGCTTAATTATTCTTGGTGAAGTAAGTAGAAAATCTGCATTTCTTTATTGTTAATGAATGCTTATGGTGAATTTTACTTGTTTCATATTAAAGATTATGAAATTGCTTGCTTGAAACCCTAGGAGAAAGACATAAGTTATTATATTTTTCTCTATAATTTTCCACTTATTTAAATTTCTCAAAGAGCACCTTATATAGAAGTAGATACTAGATCCCTACCATTATATCACTCTAGTAATCCTACTCCACTTTCCTTTTTCATATTTTATTTCAAATTGTCTAAGGAAAAGAGAAATCGCTAGGGCCTAAGTTTCCTTACTTTCTAGTAATTATCTCTAGGACTTGGATGTTTGAGGCCTTGGGCTACCAACACCTCTCTCATATTCTCCATCTCCTTTTGACTAAGTATTATCATTGTTATTTCCCTCTAAGAGTTGATGTTGCTATCATTGACTCCATTACCCTAAAAGGCACTAGTCTATTCACTACTAGTGATTGATTGATCAAACAACTTTCAAAATATCTTCTTTGGAACATTCACTAACTCCTACTAACCTTAGATTAGCCTAATTCACTAACCAAATTGATGATGTTGCAAAATATTGCTACATCCATCTAACAGCAGCAAACTGAACTCAAAAGTGACATATATTGCTAGCTAGACATTGCCAAATCTTCTTGTGACTATCTAATATCAATTTCCCTAGTCAAAGCTACCTTTTCTAGTCTTTTCTCAAGCATTTTGAAGCATACTTATTGTGGTTGTTACAAATTTATCATTGTTGTTGTAAACTATTGTACTGTTGCAATTTTATATCTTCTAGTATATTTTTTAAGAGTTCATTTTCTTATGAAGCATTAACATCATTTTGGTACTTGGAAAGTGCCATTTTTCTATCCTGTTGTCTTGTTATGGGCAGGTACACAATACTATTCATTTGCTTCATCTCTATAAGACATAAAAGAACCCTTTGAAATTGAGTGACCTATGAGAGGGGGGGAACTTTCTTATAAATAGGCCTTATCCTTCTCAAATCCTCAGGTCACTAGGGACATCTCCTCTGAGGTACATTAATATACTCCTAAAGAGAAAGGGGTTTCCTATTAAGTTGACAGTGATAGGTCACTCCCTGTTTCGCCAATCTTGATTTCACTTGCCTTGGATTTTGGGCAAGTACAGATTGTGCGATAACAAGACCATCATATGAGTATATTATGTGCCTTATTGTATCATGATGAGCCAAAAGTGTGGTTGTATTTTCACTCATGTATTGTATTGGACCATGCTTAGATGTTCTATGTATTGGTGGGGGGCCTATGTAGTATCTCCAAACCCCATGTGGTTGGTCATGGCCCGTACTTTTCGTTCCCATTTCAAGATAGGATTTGATTTTATGGCTATGGTCGACTACCCCTTGATGTTGGTAAATCTTCATCATGACAATAATTTATGATCTGGGTCTAGCAGGACACGTGATCTAGAGGAGTTGCTAGTCTCTCTTACCCCTTTGTATATGATGCAAAAGTGTCACTCTTTGTAAAGGTTGTAACACCTATGTATAGTACACGTATTTTGTTCCTAAGAATGGATCCCTATCTTATGTATTCATGACACTTTGGCCATATAGTATCATAGATTATTTTGCAGATGCTCGCTAATTTTCACATTTCTCGAGGTAGTGTCACAATTCTCGAGGTAGTACACATATCCCAAGGCATTGGTCACATCCTCTAAGGCACATTTGGGCTATTAATGCATACATGGATATCCTGTACACATGTCCATTGGGATATTTTAGAGTGACCTCCTTATTTCATCACTTTTGGATATGTCATTTACATTATTTAAGGGCCAACCCACACGTGTGGGGTTTATGACAGCCATGAGGGTGTTTTTGGTAATAATTTGACTTGAAGAGGCATATTTGTTTTATTTTGGAGCATATTTTCTTGATTTGAGGGCTAGTTCATACCTTGGAGATACCTTTTGAACACTCCTTGTGCACATTTTGAGGACGTCATCCACTTTTTAGGTCCTTCTCCACATTTTTATGAGGTTGTTCCACTTGGAGGAGAGGAATATTGGAGCTTTGCTTGCTATGGAGGATACTTCACCATGTTTTGAGGCCTCGACATCACTCTTTCCTTAGAATGTTTGGATAGAAGAGAAAATTGGCCCCTTTCTTTGTGGTATGTCCCTCTCTCATGAGGGTTTTATGTATGTGTGGCATCATTTGACTATGTTTTGACTTAGTCTCCTTCTTTGTGTGCATGACAAGTTTTATTTGCAATTATCCTAGGCTAATTTTAGGGAGAAAGAATTAATAAATAATGAGAAGGATGTATAAGCCTCCTCTATAAATAGAGGCTCTCCTCTCATTCCAAATTGTTGTGAATTATTGGATATCATTCGTGACTACAATTAATAGAAGATCTTCCTTTTGAGGTTTTGGTATCAATTCTTGGAGATTTATATTTCTTGTGTATTTTCTTAGTGCATCAAATATTTGTTATAGGGATTCAATACTTCTACTAGCTTTCAAGATCAATCCATTTTAGGAGTTAATTAACTACTTGGAGAGGAGATGATTTAGGGTTTTTTCCTTCCTTCTTCTCTTGTTAACTTGGGTAAGTGCTCAATCTCTTGTCTTATTTTTCCTTTGGTTCCTTGGAAAGGGTTTTATGTGTTTTGTTCAAGTTACATTTGATGTTGTTGGTGAAGTTTTTTTCCTTTGAGGAAACCCTTCTTGTAGGGCCTTGGTCTTCTCATCTTATGTTAATTAGGCTGGAGATTATTCTACCCTAGGGTTATAATATCTTACCGTAGTCCTTAAAATAGAGGTGACCAATTCTTAGAGGGGCATACTTTATGACCCCATAAGCTTTAATTGGATAAAAATAAGGCACTAGTCCTATATGCAACAACCAACCAAAAAACCTAAAAAAAAAAAAATTGTTGTTTATAAATAAATATAACTTTAAAAATCAAAGAAAATTCTTTATTTAGATTCCATTCAATGTATAGTGTAAAGTTAACAAATTATTTCATTTCTTAGACATGTTATTCATGGGGTTTATGCTTAATTGTTGATCTCTAACTCTAAGGAGCAAAATTGGGCCTATTATATTGAGATTTGAGGTGTTATATAACATTATTTAGGATTATTTAAGGTGATTCTCAAATCTGTAAATTGAATTGTAGAATTAAAAAATAGATTCAGTGAAACCCTAAGGCTAGGGTTTGGTGCTTCAAGGTGTTTTATTTATCATTCCTAGACTATGTTTCATTTCTATATTATTTACCAAGATTATCTAACATATCTATTGGTTATATTAATCTCAAATGTGCTAATAATTTCTCACCATTTACTTAGAGGTTTTATTTGGTAAATTCCAAGATCTAACTTGTGAAACCCTAGGGGGATTCACCAGCGATTTCACAAGTTCTTTCTTAGTTAATGTTTACGTATCTTTTGAAATTGTCTCTGAGACTTGCTCGGATATTGTTGTATATAATATATATTTCTCAAGTGGAAACATCAAAGGCGTCTTGTTCTTTGTGCTTAATCTCTCTCTTGGATGGTAGCTTGATGACCTAAATCTAAAATTTGTGTGTTTTCTTTTATAAATCAGATTTAAAAGTGAAAGGACGGCCATAATCTCATCCTCTCTTAGCATATAATCAAGTGGTAAACATGTTCACACATTATACTTTGATTAATGCTAATTGTCATCACTCTTTGTGCCTTGAAGTAGCTTAAAGTGGTTCTAACCTCTTATGAGTTGTGTTCGTTGAGTGATAGACTTAAATGTTAATATGAAGTTGTTAATGTTGTTTATCTTACACATCAAATTTGGCGCACACATCCACTATCTCCTTACCTTTCTTTGAAGTGGATATAAATGTGATTCATGCAATTGTTTCTAGTTGAAACCTTTAAAGCATTGTGATCGTTGATTGGAATCCTAATGCATTGTCTTGTCGTATATTTTGTGGATTCATTAAAGTAAATCATATGATTGCATGGTTTTATTTGACTTAAATAGGTTTGGTTTTCATTATTTGGGATACCCCGCATGGCTTCTAGGAGCTATCCTAAGTGAAGGGAAAAGTGTATTGAGGTGACAGTGGTGCAAATCCCATCTTGTTGCTCCAGTTAGCACCTGTGTCGGGATTTTTCATAGGGGTGCTAGTTCATGTAGTAAAATTTTTGGCATCATTTCCTAGGATGACTTTATCCATGTTCAACATAACATTTTGGTGTCATTTTCAAGGGTCCATCTCTCGGATTTTGTTATTGGGTTTATTCTTGAATTTGTATCTTAATGAGATAATTTTGGATGCTAACCTTGGTTTTCTCATCTGGCTAATCCACTCGAAGAAAATATGACAAAGAGGTACTCTACAAGGAATAATTCCCAAGTTACTGTTGATATTGTGCCTGACCCTAAGCTTTGTTGTAAAAGAAGAAGACATAGACATAAGACAAGAGAATTAAATAATCAATTATGAGTTGAATATGTGCAAGATGTAAGAATATTATTTGTTGATCATTCAAGTTTCCTAACCCAAAATCAAATGGGTGATCCTTGGTTGATCGACTGCTATAAACCGTTTGTTTCACTTACATTACAGGTTAACCTCATGATTTTCCTACTTCATTAGAAAAATGCATGTTTTCTTGGTGATAATGTTATTGGTCCTAAAGAAAATTCGGATGTTTTATGGATTATGTTAGAAGTATTGGAATTGTTCATCTTTATGTTCTTTAAAAATATTTTTTCTTTATCACTGAAGACAGTTGCTAGAAACCGATTTCTTGAGTTGCCTTATAATAGTATAAATTCGCTTGATGCTTGTAGAAATGTTTTCTTTGATAAATGGTTGGAAAGAAAAGATAGTAGATTTATTTTGAATGATTTGAATAATATGAAAAGAAATGAAATGAGACTATGGATGAATTTAATCGTATAATTGATAAAGTTGTTCAAGACATCCTTAGACTCATTGGCCTAACCCAGCCTCCATCTTTTTGTATTACCTTAACTCTTTCCAAGGTTAGTTCAGTTTATTTCTAAATGAAGCCAATCCCAATTATCTGGCAGAAGCTAAGAAAAAGGCTAATATTTTGGATGACAATTGGAATTTGTCAGGGAATCCCAATATCCTAAACCCTCCTAGAGCCAAAGTCGATCCTAAACCTAAATTTTCCCATTCTACTAAGCCCTCTCCTAACCCTTTCACCACCATCCTATAGGGAATGAAAAGGTTCGAAACAAATTTCATGCAGATGATGAATACTTTGTATAATAGATTGGTTCAACTTGAGAGAAATCAATAGCATAATAGGTTTCCTCCTAGAAATGGGTATCGGGGCCCTCCTCCAAATCAAATACATCATGTAACATTGGATCCAACCAATGTGCTTGAGCATGAAGCTCCTTACTATTGTTAATCTTATGATAGTTTCGATGATGAAATAACTTGTCCCAAATACATTGAAATGATGAAATCTAGTTCTCATAGTAGTGATGAATATTTGAACACTTGCAACACTCTGTCAGATGGAATAAAAATGTTCCACTTGTCCCAACAGAATATGCAACAAGTTAAGGATAATTCCATAGAATCATAAAGGGCTATTACATTGTTTGGTGAGAAACTTTTCCCTGAGGAAATTAAGCAGATGTATGCAGACAGATTTAACGATATAACTTATCAAAGAAGAAGAGGTAATCCTCCTAAAGGAGATCAACAAGGTCCTTATGAATTTCCTAAGAAAGATAATCGACCTATAGGACCAAATGTAGAGATGCCTCAAATTAATCCTTCAATGAATAACCCCTTAAATATAATGTTGGATGAGTAATGCTAAGGTGCATGTTCCCATTGTTGAGTTGGCAAACATTCCTTTTGTAAGAGAACAAATTAAGGAAGTTTTGGGGTTTGAGGTAACAAGTCAATCAACCCGAGTTGTATATGAAAGTGAATATGCCCCTATTATTTTTCAAATGATTAATCAAGATGGAAGGAAGAACCCAAGCCGTCAAACCTTTTTCATATCTTTGGTAGTTGGTCATTTATTATTGCATAATTGTATGTTGGATTCAGGAGCCTCTGCCAATGTGATGTCCCTTAATGTGATGAATTGATTGGGACTTACAACCAGAAGACCATGTAGAAACATATGTGAAATGGATTCTAGAGAACTGAAGGTTTATGCTTTGATTAAGGATATTCATGTGATTTAGCATTTTTTCAGTATATTTCTTTGACTATAGATGTGGTTGTCATTGATGTCATGGATTCTTTGGGAATGATTTTATCTCATAAGTGGGCGGTTGACCTTAGAGGTAGAATCCAAATGGACCTATATTATGCTACTATCACCACTTGTGAGAATGCCTATGTGACCTTGCACCGTGAGCAAATGAGGAAGTATCATGTAGAAGACCCCTCAAATCCTATGAAAGAATTGGTTTGCTATGAAGAAGACTTGGGATCTTATATTGTGCTTGCAACTGAGATATCTCCCTGAGAAGATGTCAACATTGCTTGGAAAATGAAATTTGATGGAGCTAAGTCTAAAACAGGGACCGGTGCAGGAATAGTGTTTATTTCTCCTAAGGGTGACACTATGTGTTATTCATTTCATTTAGAATTTGAAGAAACAAAAAACATAGTTGAGTATGAAGCTCTTTTTCTTGGATTGGATATGGCTAAGGACATGGGAATTAAGATTTTTAAAATACAAGGTGACTCTGATTTGGTAATCCTACAAGTAAAGAATCAATTTGCATGTAAGAATGATAGATTAAAAAAGAGCAGAAACACAGTGTGAGATTCTAAGGAATAGTTTGATGGTTCATATTTGGAAGCAGAGAATAGGATGTTTGATGAGAGAGTTGATGATTTAGATGTATTCACTTCAACTCTTCAACCTTGCAAGGATTTGTTGGAAGGTGGGAAATTAGAGATTATTTTTAGACCTTTTGTCCCCAATAATTTTGAACATTGGCAATTTTTTGATGACGATACCCAAATTACAAGATTCATTAATAACCTTCAAGAGTTTGTCAAGAATGATATTGATTTGAGAGAAGGAGTTAAGTATCAAGAGCAGTTGATAGATAATAGGATTTTTTCTAGTCTTATTCCTTTGGAAAGAATGTTTGACAGACATGACATGTACAAGGAAAAGAATGAGATGGTTAAACCTAATGAGTACATGAAAGTTAATATTGGTTCCCAAAAAAGCTCGATTATTGTGAAAATTGGTCAAGGAACTTCAAGTGAAGAAAGAAGGGAAATTGAGAATTTGGTCAGAGAATATAGAGATGTCTTCACTTGGTCATATGATGATTTGAAAGCTTACAAAGGTGATATTATTCGGCATAATATACCTTTGAAGGAGGATTCCAAGCCATTACAACAAAAGTTGAGACAAATTCATCCAAAGTTGTATCCCCTCATTCAGAGAGAGTTGCAAAAGTTGCTTGAAGCAAAGATAATTGTCCCTATAAGGAATTCAGCATGGTTGTCTAGCCTTGTAGTGGTAAGAAAAAATACATGTGAGATTAGACTATGTGTTGATTTTAAGAATCTAAATGTGTTGTCTAAAAAGGATAATTACCCATTGACCAACATGGAGCATTTATTGGAAAGAATTACAGGGTCGGCAATTATGTAATTTTTGGATGGTTTTTTAGGCTATAATCAAGTGTGGGTAAATGAATATGATAGACATAAGACTATATTTACCACACCTTGGGTAATTTTGAGTATTTAAGAATTTAGTTTGGTTTAAATAATGCAACTGCCACTTTTGAGAGAGTCGTGGACTATGCAGTTAGAGATATTATGGGAAAACAATTGAGATATATATAGATGATCTCACCATGTTTTCAAAAGAAACAATTTCTTGTGTTGGACATTGTAGGCAAGTGTTTGAAAGATGTCCCAAGTATGGAATATTGTTGAACCTGAAGAAGTCAATATTTGGTGTTCTTGAAGGAAATATTCTTGGGAATATAGTTTCAAAGAATGGGGTAAAGGTTGACCTTGAAAGGATTAAATGTATCAAATAAATCTCTTTACCCTGGAACAAGAAATCATTGCAATTGTTTTTTGGAAAAATCAACTTTACCCAAAGATTTATCCCAAATTTTGATGAAATAGCAAAGCCTATAAACAAGTTACTTAAGAAAGATGTGGATTTCAAATGGGATGAGAATGGAAATTTAACTTTCGAATCTATCAAAGAAGCCATTGTGAAATCCACTATGTTAGTAAGTCTGGATTATTCAAAGGATTTGCAAGTTTTCTCCTTTTCCTCTGAGGATACCATTGCAGATGTTCTTCTTCAAAATAATAATCAAGGTGAAGAACAATCTATAGATTTTATGAGTAAATTTATCAGTGACACTAAATTGAAGTATTTGATCATGGAAAATCTATCCTACACTCGTGTTAAGTCGTTAAAGCACTTTAGAACCTATGTGGATTACTCAAAGATAATTACCTATGTTCCTCACTCTATAGTAAAAGATATTTTGGCTCAACGAGACTGGTCGAGAACTAGAAGTGTTGGACCTTGGTTATGGAAGCAAGAGAAGATCAAGGTAGAAAAGGAAAAACGTGAACTGCGCAAAAGAGCAGAAAAGATGGAGCGAAGTAAGAGAAAGCAAGAAGTTGGACAAGGAGATTGAGGATGATAGATAAGCAAGGAAGATGGATTGTGGACAACTCAACAAGCGGGAAAAGATACCATTGGATGCTTTGGAGCACCACGCAAGAAGGAAGGAAATACAAGCTGGCGAAGCCTTGAAAATGTGGGTCAAGTTGACCTAGGGTTTTAGACACCTAGGGTTTTGGTATCTAGGGTTTTGACACTTAGTTCTCGGCCTAAGGCTGTCGGTGAGCTATTGTAATGTATAAATAAAGGTCAAGAGGACCTGGGATGGGTTCGATTATGTTATGAGGAGATATTTCTAGTGAGAGAGAACCATTGTACTGTGAGAGCCTTCTGGAATTGTAAGATATTCAGTTGGGTGCGAAGATCAACCCTGCAGCTAGGTGCGCAGGGAAGGGAGAAAGAGAGACATAGAGCATAAGAAAGAAGATCTGCTAGCTAAGAGCGCAAACAAGAACTGTATGCTTCATCTTAATATATTATAAAACATAGTTTTGTGGATGTAGCCCTAGAGAGAAGGTGAACCACGTATATCTTGTGTCGTGTGTGATTGATGCTTTGTTCTTTGTCATTTGATATATTGTTATTCCTTTACTATGTTAGATCTAATAGATAGTTGTGCGAAGTAGATATAAGTTGGTAAGTGATATATAAATGGTGTATTGTTCTTGTATCGGATCCACTTGATATCCCTTTGGTTGTAGACATCTATGTCCTACAACCCCCCCATAACTGCTTTGGGTGAGACTGCATCTTCCTCGCAGGCGTTGCTGAAAGGGCCAGTAGTTAGGGCTTGTTGGTACGCTCTTGGAGTTGAACCCTGGGTCTACCCCTGTGCCAACAAATGGTTCTGTTGTCGAGACATGAATATTCTTGAGGGAATGTCAAGGTGGTTTCCATCAAAGACAGAGATTCAGAAGTGGATAGATGATCAAGAAAAGGACTTCGTTGAAGGGCAGAACAAGAACCTTAATCTTAGCATAGAAGACTGGTTAGGAAGGTATATCTTTATTGATATTTATGAGATTTTCTTTGGAGGGATTCATAAGGAGTTATACGAGTGGTTAGCTAGGTTAGAAGATACCCAGTTTGAGATCAGATCTAGACCTCTTGTGGTTTGGATGTCGGCGTTGGTCAAGAAGGTCAAGAGAGTTGATAACATCGTGTCAAGAGCGGTAGATCACTGGTTTGATAGCACCATTGGAGGGTATATCACTGAGTTTTTTGTTAACATAGTAGAGTCATATATCCAAGCCGAGAGGTATTTCTTTAAGGGACCCTGAGGAAATTTTTTACACTTTCTAAAGTTGAGAATCAAGATGTTATTGCATGAGAAGAACATCTTGAAGATACAGTAGTTGGTCGGATTCAAAAAGGCTAATGTTCAAGAACTCGGACAAGGACAGCGACATAGAGATCGAAAATACGCGCAGTGGAAGGATATTCATAGAAGTTCCTCTTGTGAATATGTTTAATCAGAACTACGGGAACGAGGGTTTCTACAGTGGAGAAGAGGCAGATCTGACGGACAAAGAGCATTCAGATTCTGCTAGGGCAGAGGAAGGGAAAGTTGAAGAACCTCGCTGGGAAGAACCAGAATCTTCAGGAACTGCGCATACCATTGAAGTAAGTACTATTACTCCTCATGTTGTTTTAGCAGCACTAAGCAATCAGAATAGTTAGAGTCATCAGAGTCCTCAGAGTACTATTACTAGCAGTTTAGCATATACTCAGACAGGAAACCTAGGAAGCTCTATGGAAGATGAGATGAGGCTCCCTATCTTTAGGGGAGATGGATCTGAATATCCCGATCAACACTAGTTTCTATGTGAAGCCATATGGAATATTAAGAATGTCATTGACGAAGCTATTAAAAGAGCTCAATTCAGTACTACCCTAAGAGATCGCGCACTGAGCTGGTACATGAAGCTTGTCCAAGGACTTGCACAGCCTAAGCCGCCGAATGAGATTAAGAATGCATTGATTGTAGAGTTCAAGAAACCCAAGTCGGAGTCGCAATGTATTACAGACCTGAAAGAGATCAAGCATAAAGTAGTTGAACCTGTTTGGGAATTCGATCAGAGGTTCAAGACCTTAACAGGTCGGTTGAATTTTCAGATTCCAGATGAGCAGAACAAAGAATGGTTCATTGTTTCTCTCTTACCACACATCAGAGTTCCTCTAATGCAACAGAAGATTGCTTCATAGTCTAAGGTGTTGTAAATTTCCATGAATTTAGAATCAACCCCTATGGGAGAATCCAGATCAGGTATGAGTCAAATCTTGAGTCAGCTAACTAGTTTGTCTCTGCAGGTAGAATATATGAAGAAAGACAAGGGAAAAGATAAAAGAGAAGACATCTGGTGCATCAGATGCAAATCAGAAGGCCATGACAAGGAACATTGTCCCTTAATTCATGAATACTTGGCCTCTGGAGCTCTGAGCCCTTTGAAGCAAGTCACCCTACCCTGCTGCGAGGTATGTAGAAATAGACATTGCCCTGGTGAGTGCTATTACATGCAAAAATATGTTCAAACACCCACAAATTTGTATTGGATGTTCTGTAAGTCAGTGGGGCATAATGATAGGGATTGTAGGGATTATGACCTCATGCATGAAAGGTCAAGGGAAATATACAAGATTCGAGGCGAAGTACAGCAAGAAGGAAACACTACGCAGTATAACTCCCCTGAGAGAGGAAATTTCAATCCTCGCGGTGGATTCATAGGAAGGGGACGAGGAGGAGGTGTGGGTCGAGGTCAAGGACAGATAATCTGTTATAACTGCACATAGCTAGGACACTTGGAAAGGGACTATCATAACCCTTGTACCAATTTCATCTATTGCAACTCCTTCGAGCATGTTATCGAGGAATGTCCTGCATTTTTGGCTAAACTTCAAGAGAGACGGGGACCTCAGTAGAACCCGCAAATACAATTAATCAAAGCAGAACCTCGCGAAACAGACCCTAGAGTCGTTATTATCACCAAAGGAGGCGTTGTTACAGGAGAAGATAGAATGACCCAAGGAAAAACTACAGAAGAATGAGGAGTCAAGAAAGTTGCAAAGAAGACACAAACATTTGAGGCAAAGAAAGAAAGAAAAAAATGTTTGAGGAGGCAAGAAGAGAATTCAGGGGAGACCAAGGTTCTTCATCGAAGACACGACCAGAAGTAAGAGAATGTGGAATGCCTACGGAATTTGATCAGTCTGCTTCCCCCAGAGATGGAAAAGAGGCAAGTAAACTTGTTAGTTTCTTGTATGCATTTATAGAGTTGATTAAAGATGAGAAAGTTATACGAGAACTACAGAATTTGGTCAGACAGTATGAGATAGGAAGGGTAGATATTTTACTGAATAAATAAGTACATCAACTATACAAGAAGAGAAGGAAAAATAAGGAACTACACTTGAATGCTCAGATTGGAGAGTATGATATAGACTATGTGGTCCTCGACTTAGGGTCGGAGGTCAATGTCATGATGAATCAAACCTAGGCACTGATGGGAAAACCTAAGTTGATCTATTCCCCTATCAGACTTAGGATGGCTAACCAGCAAGCTGTAAGCCCCTTTGGAAGATTGGAATATGTCCCTGTGGACATCAACGGAGTGAGGACGTTTGCATATTTTTAGGTGATTGAGACAGTTGATGATAGTTGTCCTTACCCTGCATTGTTAGGAATTGATTAGGCTTTCAATAATTCCACTATGGTCGATTTAAAGAAAAGATGAATGATGTTTGAAGGAGATGGCCTTAAGGTCATTGCACCTTTAGATCCCAATGAAGGTCAGCGATACACGGATCCCATCATAGAAGAAGACCGTGCATATGAACTAGAAAACATATACAAATTAACAGCCAGACAACAAGATTACATTAATCCTACGGCAGATGGGAATTTGAGTTGGAGAAGTGACAGCGCATGTTCATCAGATTCATAAGAAGCACTGGAGAATGGCAGAAACAAATGTATGAAGTATCTACAAGGAGATGTGCTAGATTAACCTAAGAAGTTCGTTGGATCGGCACAACAATAAGTAACTTGCCCACCTTTGACAGTCTGAATCCTTTAGAAACCTTCTTGTTGAACTTTGAAGAAAATGTACCGACGCAACAAATATTCTTGGCCATGGATCAGGCCCTGAAATCAACTCCAGCGATATGGTGGGGGACACACAAAAACAACATTACATACTGGGTACAATGTCGTACTTTGATGACAACGCGGTTCTCAGAGCAAGTAGAAAGTTGTGAAGTTAGATACATAGGTCGAAGCTACCCGAAAGACCATGTGCGAAGATGCAAGGAAGCCTGGAGCAGCATTCCTCAAGATTAGTGGGTGCACAAATTCATTAACACACTGGACACAACCCCTATTAACTCGTACCTTCAAGCAGAATTGCGTCTCATCACTATAGATTAGGAAGGTATGACTCAGAACTTTGTCACTACCTTTGTATTTGAAAGCCAATATCCTACAGTAGATCAAGCATTACAGATTGTAAGACAGAAATTATTTAAGGAGGACTCTAGCCTACCATTAGAGCAAGAAGAGGACAAATGGATTGTGCCCCTACAGAAACTGCAAGGCTGTTACAGCATCAATACTGATGAAGAAGATGATCCTAAGAAGGTGAACATTGCAGAAACAGAAGGCCAGAGAGATGTGGAAGGACCAGGAGTTGAGCTACCATTTATTGGATAGCCGATCAAGATCAAGAAAGTCAATATTGGAACAGAACAAACACTGAAGCTTGCAAATGTTGGAGATTATTGGGATGCTTCCACTATTGACAAAATAACAGAGTTACTACATGAATATTAGGACTTGTTTCCAACCAAGTTCACTGATATGAAGGGAATTAAGGGGCCTAAGGGAGAGATGAGGATCCCTTTGAAACCAGATGCAAGACTAGTCAAACAGAGACCCTACAGATTGAACCCTAAATATATGGAGAAAGTGAAAATTGAGCTCGACAGAATGCTAGAAGCAGGGATTATAGAACTTGTTGAAGAATTAGAATGGATTAGCCATATGGTGGTACAAGACAAGAAAACATGAGAGATCAGGATTTGCGTAGATCTCAGGAAACTGAACGATGTCTGTTTGCTTGACCCTTCCCTATGTCATTCACTAACAAAGTGTTAGATAATGTAGGAGGCCATCAGATCGATTTTTACAGATGGATTTTTGGGATACCATCAGATTAGGATTGTCAAGGAAGACCGTCATAAAATGACATTTTCAACAGAATGGGGATCCTACCAATATACATTGATGTCGTTTGGATTGAATAATTCCCCAACCATCTTTTATAGGGTGGTGGTCAAAGCATTCAAGGAGTTTCTACATAAATTTCTAGAAGCCTATTTTGATGATTAGACTGTCTTTAGTTTATTGAAAAATCATATTGAATCCTTAAGACTAATGTTGGCTAAGTGCAGGCAATGTCATATTGCCTTGAACCTGAAGAAATTCATATTCTTTTCACCATTTGGAGTGTTGTTAGGTCATATTGTATGCAAGCAGGGATTGTTGGTAGATCCATTTAAAATTGCCATCATAGTTGATCTACCCCCTCCTACTTTAATCAAACAGTTGCGCACTACACTGGGACATACTGGATATTACAGGAAATTCATTAAAGGATATGCACAAATTACAGCACCCATGGAGAAGCTTTTGAAGAAAGATTGTCGGTTTCATTGGACAGAAGAATGCCAGCAGAGCTTTGACACGCTGAAACTGAAAATGGTTACTGCGCCTATTATGGTTTTCCCAAATTGGAGTAAGGATTTTTATGTGCATGTTGATGCATCTTCCATTGCATTAGGAGTTGTGTTAGCACAACCGGGAACAGGATACATTGACCACCCGTTAGCCTTTGCTAGCATAAAGCTATCAAAAGCTGACATTAATTACACCACCACTGAGAGAGAAGGGTTAGCCATGGTGTATGCACTGCAAAAGTTTTTCCACTACTTGTTGGGAGGATATTTTAAATTGTTCATTGATCACTCCGCACTGAAATACCTAGTCAACAAGCCAGTGTTGGGGGGGAGAATATGCAAATGGCTTCTGCTATTTTAGGAATATGATTTTGAGATCGTGGTTAAGCCAGGAAGAATGAACAAAGGTCCTGACCACTTATCAAGGTTGGAACATGGAGAAGAGCCTACTAACTTGGAGGATACACTACCGGATGCATAGTATCTAACCATTAGAAATATTGATGACCACTTTGCAGAAATAGTACATTTCCTGTCAACAGGAATGGCACCTAGTGAGTATACAATTACCCAGAAGAAACAGCTAGTCGTTCACGCTGCAGACTTTTCACTTATAGTTGGACAGCGATACAAGATGGGACCTGATGAGATACTGAGGAGATTTGTTATGGAGACAGAGTGACCATTGATCATCGTCGAAGCTCATGAAGTCATCGCAGGAGGACACTATGCAAGGAAAGCAACAGCGCAGAAGGTTCTTAGAGCTAGCCTCTGGTGGCCTACCCTACACAGAGATGCTAAGGACTATTACAGAGCCTGTGATGCATGCCAACGAGTCGAGAAACCGTCCAGAAGAGATAAAATGCATTTAGCACCACAACTTACCCTACAATCATTTGAGAAATGGGCCATTGACTTCGTGGGACCTATTAACCCACCAGGGAAGCACACAGGAGCAAGGTACATAATCACTGTGACAGAGTACTTGACCAGATGGGATGAAGTAAGAGCAGTTAAGGATTGTGGTGCCACTACATATGTGTGATTCATATTTGATGACATCATAACTAGGTTTGGATGCCCGAAGATCCTTATGAGCGATCAAGGCACACATTTCATTAATAAAACAATTGAAGCCTTGACTGAGGAATTTGTAGTCCATCATCAGAAGAGTACACCTTACCATCCACAAGCAAATGGGACAGTTGAAGCATTCAACAAGATCTTGGAGACAACACTAACGAAGATTTGTAGTGTGAACAGGGATGACTAGGATTTAAGAGTACCAGCAGTATTATGGGCCTATAGAACCACTTGCAAGAAAATGACCATCCATACTCCCTTTAAGTTTGTTTATGGTCTCGAAGTCGTTGTCCCAATGGAATACTTGGTACCAAGCCTAAGAATCGTTGCCTTTGCAGAAATGGATGACGCTAGCATTTTTCAAGAGAGGCTTGTGCATTTGGTTGAACTTGAAGAAGACAGATTTATTGCAGGATTCCATCAGCAAGTACAGAAGGAAAGAGAGAAGGCCTACCACGACAGACACATCAAGAAGAAGGAATTTAAGTAGGGTAATCTGGTACTGGTGTATGATAATAAGTTCTTGAACCATTCAGGGAAGTTCCGAACACATTGGCTCGGACCATATGAGTTTGCCTATGTTGCAGAAGGAGGAGTTGCGCAGTTGAAGACTTTGAATGGAGAATGGAAGGAAGGTTTGGTGAACGGGAGCCAGCTGAAGTTGTACTATGACAACTAGCTACCTCGTAGCTCTCAGTAAAAGCATTAGGAAAAGGGTCTAGGTACCAGGTGCAGTTGAAACTGGGTACCAAACACAGAAAATATAGTCTGCACAAGGAAGGAAAGGAGGCATAGAGCAAAAAGCAAAGGCTTCCCTGCACAGTCTGAAGATGAAGAAAAGTAGAGGGATCAAATCTAAAGTGCCTTGGGACGAGTCATAGGTGAGTGTTGGGGGCCTGTTGGCCCTTGGTTATGGAAGCAAGAGAAGATCAAGGCAGAAAAGGGAAAACGGGAACTGCGCAGAAGACACAATGATTGTTACTGGGTCGAAGTAAGCAAAAGAGCATAAAATATGGAGCGAAGTAAGAGAAAGCAAGAAGTTGGATGAGGAGATCGAGGATGACATATCAGCAAGGAAGAGGAATTGTGAACAACTCAGCAAGTGGGAAAAGCTACCATTGGATGATTTGGAGCACCGCGCGAGAAGGAAGGAAAGACAGGCTGGCGAAGCCCTGAAAATGTGGGTCAAGTTGACCTAGGGTTTTAGACACCTACGGTTTTGGTATCTAGGGTTTTGACACTTAGGTCTCGACCTAAGGCTGTCGATGAGATTTTGTAATGTATAAATAAAGATCAAGAGGACCTGGGATGGGTTCGATTATGTTATGAGGAGAGATTTCTAGTGAGAGAGAACCATTGTACTGTGAGAGCCTTCTAGCATTGTAAGATCTTCAGCTGGGTACGAAGATAAACCCTGCAGCTGGGTGCGCAGGGAAGGGAGAAAGAGAGACAGAGAGGAGAAGAAAGACGATCTCCTAGCTAAGAGCGTAGACAAGAACTATATGTTTCATCTTAATATATTATAAAGCACAGTTATGTGGACGTATCCCTAGAGAGAGGGTGAACCACGTATATCTTGTGTCATGTGTGATTGATGCTCTGTTCTTTGTCATTTGATATATTGTTATTCCTTTACTGTGTTAGATCTGATAGATAGTTGTGTGAAGTATATCTAAGTTGGTAAGTGATATATAAATGTTGTATTGTTATTCTATCAGATCCACTTGATATCCCTTTGGTTGTAGACATCTTTGTCCTGCAACCCCCCCATCAATGCTTCGGGTGAGACTGCATCTTCCTTGGAGGTGTTGTCGAAAGGGCCAATAGTTAGGGCTTGTTGGTGCGCTCTTGGAGCTGAACCCTGGGTCTGCCCCTGTGCCAACAAGAAGCAAGTTACTGTCTAATATTCAAGAGCATTGTTTGGAAATAAAACCCACAAAGTTGATCAAGGGTCAAACATTATCCCAGATGATGGCAAAAGGAAATGAAGTTTCCCTTGGAATGAAAGAAGATCCTTTCCATATGATCTCAATGATTTTGGAAGAATTGGATCATCATGATTGGTATGAAGATATTATCTACTTTATTAAGAATATTACAAGTCCAAATCACTTGGCATATCATAAAAGAAGAGCATTGAGATTAAAGGCCTTCAATTTTTGTTTTATCAACCAAGGCCTTGGATAGAGAATCCAGATGGACTAGTTCTCATATGTGTATACCTTGAAGAATCTAAGAAGTTAATGAATGATTTTCATAAGGGATTATGTGATGGACATCATTCAGCAAGAACCACCACTCAAAATATTTTAAGAGGTGGTTACTATTGGCCAACTATATTTTAATTTCCACAAGTTTGTAAGGTCATGCCAACCTTATCATCTCTTTACAAGAAAGAGGAAGCTAGCAGTCTTTCCTTTACAACCAGTGATAGTGTAAGCACCCTTCCAACAATGGGGCCTTGATTTTATTGGAGAATTTAAAGAAAAATCTAGCAATGGTTATAAATGGATTCTCACGGATACAAATTAATTCACGAAGTGGGTTGAAACTATACCAACCAAGAGAGCTACAGATAATCGTGGAATTTTTGGAATAGAATATCATCACTCATTTTGGAGTGCCAGCAAATATTATTGTTGACAATGCCAAAGCATTCATTTCTTCAGCGTTCTCATCCTTTTTTTTCAACTATGGAATTTTCCTATTCCACTCCTCCAACTATTTCCCTCAAGGAAATGGTCCTGACGAGTCATGTAATAAGAATTTGATGATAATTATTGAGAATATGGTGGGTGACAACAAGAAAAGTTGGAATAGAAAGATAAATTATGATCTACGGGCTGGTATAATAACTAAGAAAGATTCCATTGTAAATATCCTGATTGGTTTAGTGTATGAAATGGATGTAACATTTCCAGCTCACTTGAAGATCCTAGTTTACAAGTTAATGCAACAGTTTTGATCCAATCAAGATGCAATGCAAAACAAAATCAACCAGTTTATCAAGCTCAATGAGAATCAAAGACATGCTTTTGATCATCTAGCAAAGAGTCGGAAAAAAATGAAGACAAATTTTGATAAGAAGGCTCACCCATGAAATTTTCAGAAAGGTGATCATGTTCTCCTGTGGAGCAAAAGAAATGAAAAAGCGAGTAAGCATGGTAAGTTTGAAATTATTTGGTAGTGTCCTTACAAAATTGAAGGTTTTGCAGGTAATAATTCTTTCTATCTAAGTCATATGGATGATGAGTGACTGTCATTGCCCGTGAATGCGAAATTTTTGAAGATATTCTATCAAGGTAATATCCAATGCCATGGGGCATCCTTGTACTGTAGTAAGTTCATTAACCTTTATTACTTGTGTGTTTCCTTTTATTGATTTCTTAATTTTCTTTATGTTTTAGAATAACAAGTTAAATGTTTCTTACATGTACGTATTTTTCTAAGAGATGTGGTGCTACTAACATGTGTTTGGATATCTATTTCATTTACGCATATATTTATTTCTCTATTAGGAAGGGAAAAGGCACTTTTGTCTTCATCCTCCTGTGTATTTGACATCCATTAGTTCAAATGTTTTAGGTATACATGTTTTGCATATTCTGGAGTTCGCATGCACTCTCAAGAGGAACACATGTCCCCAAGTTGGACCCAGTTATTACACCTTGGGTTCACTTTAGTGTACCCTATATTTTTTCGCCATATGTGGACCATCATATGTGCAGATTATGTACCTTATTGTATCATGATGAGCCAAAAGTGTGGTTGTATTTGCACTCATGTATTGTATTGGACCATGCTTAGATGTTCTATGTATTGGTGGGGGGGATATGTAGTATCTCCAAACCCCATGTGGTTGGTCATGGCTCGTCCTTTTGGTCCCCATTTGAAGATAGGATTTGCTTTTATGGCTACGTTCAACCGCCCCTTGATGTCGGTAACTCTTTTATTTGTGAAATTCCTTGATATGCAACCATATTGGGGTGGATCTACTAGGAAACATGATCTATGGGAGTTAGTAGTGTATATTACCCCTTTGTATATGATGTAAAAGTGTTTCTCTTTGTAAAGGTTTTCACACATATGTATAGCACAATTATTTTATTCCTAATCACGGATCCCTATCATATGTATTCATCACACTCTGTGTTAGAAAAACATGATCACGGAGCAATAAAATAAAACAAATGCAGAAATAAAACACAGAAGATACACAATACAATAGAGACACAGATATACGTGGTTCACCCAGTGTCGGCTATGTCCACCAGAGAAATTTTCAGGTCCTTCCTTTATTATTATCCAGCAAATGAAGGGATACAACCTACATCACACTCGTTGTAACTTCCTCTTATTTCTCTCATAGTCTCCTCACTCAGAATACAATATTCACAATAATACATAGCTGCAATTTGTTTCCCTCATAAAAGAGGGTTTCCTTCTAGGGAAAAAAACCCTAACATAACTTTTATCATCATATATGTGACCTTATAATGAACGTCCAGATTTACTATGAAATTACAATATACATTTACAAGGAAATTTTTCCTTCGGGGGTTCGCTTGCCCCCGGACCCCACAGAGGGGTAACCCCCCTTGCACTCCCTTGCGTGGAGGAGTGTACATTATCCCAAGGTGTAAATTATTCATGAGGTATAAACACAGATGAAAACAAAGACCTCTGAATCAGGAACATAATCAGGCTCCACAATCAACACTTTGGCCATTTTCTATAAAAGATGAATTTGTAGATGTTCACTCAATTTCATGTCTCCCAAAGTAGTGTCATGGTTCTCAAGGGAGTACACATATTCAGAGACATTGGTCACATCCTCTGAGGCACATTTCGGATATTATTGTATACATGGACATCCTCTACACATGCCACGTGGGATATTCTAGACCTACCTCCTTCTTTCATCATTTGGGAGATGTATTTTACATGATTTGAAGGCCAACCCACATGTGTGGGGTTTTTGGTAGCCACGATAGATTTTTTTGTGATGATTTGACTCAAAGAGGCATATTCCTTACCTTATGATTCAACTTTGTTTGATTTGAGGGCTTGGTCATACCTTGGAGATACCTTTTGAGCATTCCTTGAGCACATTTTGAGGAGGTCATCCACTTTTGAGGTCCTTCTCCACATTTTCATGAGGTCGTTCCACTTGGAGGAGAGGAATGTTGGAGATTTTCTTGCTTCCCGGGATACTTCACCATGTTTTGAGGTGTCCACGTCACTCTTTCCTTGGAACGTTGGGCTAGAAGAGAAAATTAGCCCATTTCTTTGTGAGATGTCATTCTCTCACATGGGTTTTATGTACATGTGGAATCATTTGATTATGTTTTGACTTAGTCTCATTCTTTATGTGGATGACAAGTCTTCTTTGTAATTATCCTTGGTTAATTTTAGGGAGAAATAATTAATAAAGAATGAGAAATTATCCTCTCATTCCAAATTGTTGTGAGTTGTTGGATATCATTTATGACTACAATTAATAGAAGATCTTCCTTTCGAGGTATTGGTGTAAATTCTTATAGATTTCTCTTTCTTGGTTATCTTCTTAGTGCATCAAAGATTTGTTATGGTAATTCAAGACTTCTAATGGTTTTCAAGATCAATCCATTTGAGGAGTTAATTAACTACTTGGAGAGGAGACAATTTAGGGTTTGTGATCTGGATTGGATCATCATATAATTTTTCATCTATATTGGTACTTTATGGGTGGAAAAAAATGGAGGAATTAGCTTGCATGACCATTTTAGTGGTAGGTCCCAGTTTGGAAAATTGGGGTCTAGAACCTTTCGGAGCTATTTTGAGGCATTAAACAACATTTTTGGGGGTCACAATTTTCGAAACTTGTGCACACGCCCTAACCATTGATCTACACACCAATACATTTCCAAGACTGCAAAAATCACCTCAATCGAAGCTTGTATGTGAAATCTATGTCTCCCTCAAGTTGACCTATGTTTTCGACCACCATGGTACGAGTGGATGCCATGTCAGCCCCCATTACTCACACATATGGGGATAGCCACATGTGGATTTTCAAGAAGATTTTGGAAGTTCCAAACCTTATCACTATATAATGGTTGAGGAAATCAAAATCCTAACCCTAGACGAATATCGGGCTATGTTAAATATTGTACCACTACGAGGAGAAGGAATTCCATTATTTAGCGTTGGACTTGTTGTTGGGTATGTGTTATATTCTTTGCATGTATAGAACTAGTGTCTACATTATGTCGGGAACGCAGGGGGGTAAGAGAGGGGGCCTCTAGGCCCCCCCTTTGGGGGATTAGAGGGGGGTAGAGCGCCACCTTTCCCGAGGGGTCACAGGGGGGCAGAGCCCCCCTATCTGGGGGGTCGCATGGGGGTGGGGGTTCAGGGGGAGCACCCCCTTTCTTGAAGAGTCACAAGGGGGAAGAGCCCCACTACATGGGCGTTAGGAGGCAATGCCCCTAGATAATATATATATATATATATATATATATATATATATATATATATATATGGCGGTTTTTTGGGTCCATTTTTGGGTGTTTTTTCGACACAGTGTTTCCGTCGATGGTGTTCTATTTTTGTTTAAGGAATTAGGGTTGTTGACTAATAAGGGTTATTGGATTAGGGTTTTGGTTGCTACAGGATCTTATATGTATATTTTATTGTAAGCAATGTATGGGATGATGAATATAGAATATGATGGTTTTCCCAGTTTGGGTTTTCATGGGAAAAATCTCTATGTAATGTGTGTATTTTCCATTGCATTTTTTTGTTCTTTTATTGAAAATTTGTTTACAGTAAATAATTGTACAAGGTTAAAATATACACTTGTTCCATAGCTGGACGAAACATATAGGAGTGGTATTTTGGGAGCATAATAGAGGAGGAGGAAGATTTTGTAGTAGCCTTCCAGTCCAGAGTGTCATAGGAAACTCCAAAGTGAGTGTCCATTCCTTTATATTTTCATTTTGATCACTGAAGCAAAGTGAGAAAAGCATAGGCATCTCCTTCTAGATGGGTTTTCTCCCATATTGGGTTTCCTAGGATATATATTGTGTTCATTTGTGTGGATGGTGTGTATATTTTTCTTGTTCTTTCATTTTCATATTCAGTTGTTTTCGTAAATCTTAGCAATAAGCTAGTAATAAATAATATGGCATATAAGGAAATAAATTGCATAATATAATATTTCAGAGTAGTATAATATATGTTGTGACAAATTGTTCCAATGGAATATCCACGGAAATTTATAGATCATATTGGTATAAGATAATTTTTCTTTGGGGTATTTGTGGAAAGTTGCAAGATGCAAGAATTGGCTTAAGAAGAAAGTCATAAAACCCCAGCCATGGCGGATGAGTTTGTTCACAACAATCCTCGAAATATATAGGAAGAGACATTTGCAAGGATGGAAGAGAAATTCATTGACATCTATTTCAATATGGCCCTCCTCATGGTATCTCTAGCAAGCAAGATCGAACCATTCGGGAAGGTTGGAGACTCTAACTCAGAGATTGGATAAGAGGGGAAATTGGGAGCTAATGAAGACCCAGAAAAGGAATCAAGGAAAGATCCTGAGAAAGAGAAGGCAAGTTCCAGTGTTATTAACCCTTCACATTATTTGTTTAAAACAAAAACAAAGGTGGATATCAATCCATACCAAGGTGGTATTGATGCATTAATGTTGAATAATTAGTTGCAGTAATTAGAGGTCTATTTCAGTGTTCACAATATAGATGAGTAGAAGATTTTGTTTTCCCAACTGCATTTAGAGAGGCATGCATTAACTTGGTGGGATATCCACACAAAGAAACTTAGGTTGGAGGGTTATTTGCGAGTAACTAAGTCAGAGGATTTCAAAACCCTCATTAAATATCAATTCTACCTTATTGGGTATGTAGCAGACCAATGGATCCACTGGAATTAATTCAAGAAAAGGCAAGAGTAAAGTGTGCAGGAGTACACCATCGAATTCAGAAATATGAATATCATGTGGGTATCTCTCCCAAGAACCTAGATGTACTCCTCAAGTATCTGGGGGGTCTACACATTCAATTGTGAAAGAAATTTATGCTCTTCAAGCCCAAGACAGTTGATGATACCTATGTGCAAGCATAGTATCTGGAAAATATAGGCCACAAAAAAGGACAGTCAAGTGGTTCCAAGTATAAAGAGCATCGAGATGCTTCCAAGGAGGGAAAGAAAAAGTGGAAATGGAAAGATAAGAAAACAACAACCACTACACATCAATGCGAGGACCCAAGTAACCATTGTAACCATTATAATATTGATAGTCACACTGAAGAAAAGTGTTGGAGACTACATCCAAAGTTGAATCCTAAGAACCACAAGAAGAATGACAAGAAGAAGAACCTTCTAGCCACGGATTCAAGCAATCAAGTAGAGAGAAGCTCAAATGTGAATGAGAATATTTTCTTTACTTCAGTGAAAAAGGAGGTGAATCTAAGTAGCCTTCATCACAAGGAAGAGAAGGAGATGACAAAACGCTTCCACATCAAGATCTAGATCAAGAATACCAAGGTAAACTCTATATTTGATTCTGGTTAGCAAGACAATCTCATAACATCTGATCTAGTAGGCAAGCTTGGGTTGGAGGTTCATGGTCATCCAAGCCTATACCCATTGGTGTGGGTGAAAAAGGGTGCAAAAATAAAGTTCACGAAGCAATTTAAGATCAAAGTTGTTGTAAGTGCATATTTTATTGATGAAGTGGACTTATATATAGTACAACCTTGACATGTATGGTGTAGTGTTTGGAAGCATGCACATGTATATGAGGGATGTGATATTCATGTGGAGAGAAAACCAGTATTTCTTGATCAAGGATGGGAAGTCTTGTATCATCAACGCACACAAAGGTAAATCAAATATCTCACTAGTAAGTGTCAACCAAGCCAAAAAGTTGATTAGTTCTAGTAAGAAATATGTGTTGCTTTTCTTAAGAAAGAATTATCTACGTGATGAATTGTTAAGGGTAAATGCATCCTTGGAGGGATCTACTAAAGAGAAAAAATAACAATTGGAGGAGTTCATACAGGAATATAGAGTGTACCAAGAGCCTAAAGGGCTTCTGCCTAAGAGGAAAGTGGAGCACGCAATATAGTTGTTACATGATTCCCCATTACCCAATAATGGGTTGTATAGACCGTTCATTTTGAAAGCATATGAAGTAAAGAAATAGTTGAAGCAGTTGTTGGAGCATGGAGTAATTCGACCAATCACCTCACCTTGTGAGTCACCTATTATCATAGTATCCAAGAAGGATGGGACTTGGTGGATGTGTATCGACTACAGATCTCTGTAGAGATTAAATGTAAAAATTATTACCCTATGATCTAGGTGGATATCAGTTTCCACCCACCTAGTCCACTAATTCAGAATGGTTCCACATCTTGGAATTTTTTTGCGTCCCAAACTTTCGGGGTCATTTTCAGGCCCTAAATGATAGTTCTTTGGCATGACAACATCTGGCATGTAGCCAAAGGTAGATGTTAGTTCATTCGTAATGTGTACTTCTTGAGTAGACCTTTTTGACATGCTACCAAGCGCCAAAAATGGAGATTGTATGCAAAATTTATGCCCCTGGGAATTTGATGTATCAACTAACCACATTTGGGCCTACAAGGTTTAGGGTTTTGGAGGTTAGGGTTTTATAGGTTTTGGCTTTTCTCATTGATTCTTTATGTTAAATGGACTTTTCACCTTCTTTGTAATCAGCTTCTTGCAAATGAGCGTAGCTAACACATATCTCTCTTCATGGATAAGCTAGCACCATTCTAGATAGCTTGTGTGCTTTTGCATTTTACAGTCTTTTGTATTCCAAACAATCATTAATAGAATCTGAGTTTAATTGTGTTATTTTGTTTGTTGCAATATCTTTGGGTGTTTCCTTGTTATATATCTTCCTCCATGTCGTTCTAAATATAATACATATCAGTGGTATTAGAGAAATTTACTCTTTGTTGTTTCTTTGTGCATGTCCTCGACGAGATCAAGCGGTCAAGAGTTGGGTCTTGAACTGGTTGAGCTTGGGGAAGAACACTCCCACCGGCCCAAGCAACCTCCCATGATAGAAAAAAAAATATATGGCAGAATAGAATATCCTATCAAATTGTTGCTCGAGGAATCCCTCATGTGATTGAGGAACTAGATGATCGATAATTTCTCCCAGATCCTTCGATGGTTTCCAACATCAACGAAGACACCTACAACCAAAAGTCACTTCAGAAGTTCGATTCCCTTCAAGGTACAAGTTAACTTTGATATTCATTTATTTGAAGGCCAGATAGACATCGATGCTTTGGAAAAATGGTTAAGTCTTCTAGAGGGTTATTTCTCTATCCAAAATCTTTCCAATAGTTAAAAAATCACCTTTGTGCTCCTTAAATACCTTCCCCATGTCAAATATTGGTGGGAGATTACTTTGAGAAACATGTCGAAGATGAGTCTGCATTTTTTGGGTCAGAACCCACTTGGGCAGTTTTTGTTGATGCCCTCAAGGAGAAATACTACCTTGTTGGAAACTATGATGACCAGTACACTATATGGACAACTCTATGTCAAGAAAGAGACCAGAGGATGTCAGAGTACACCAACATATTCCATACCTTGCACACAAATCTAGGTTTTAAAGACTTAGATCATCACTTGGTTTTGAAGTACCGCAATGGCCTACATAGGTACATCCAAGTAGATATGGAGTTCATATACATCGTCTCATTGGGAGTCTCTTACCGATATGTTGTCAAGATTGAGTTTAAGTTCAATAAAACGAATAAGTGTGATTTTAGTTCTAGAAACCCATCACAGCATAAGGATGGAAAAGGTGGCCCTAAATCCTAGAGCAAGGATGGTCATCCCCAAGACAGCCAATCCAAGCCACAAGAAAATAAGCGTAATAGAATTCAAAGAAGGACATTGGAAATTGGTGTGAGTTCCATAAAATCTCTTGGCACGGCACTCATGATGTCGCTCCAAACAATCATTATGGGCTAAGATGAAAGCCTTGGAGTCAAATGTTGACTCGGACTCTAATTCAGAACTAGATAAGGGAAAATGGATCATTGATGCAAAACCCAGTGTCACCATCCCTACCACGAAATTCTAGCTAAAGGAACCATAAGAGCCTGAAGAATGGGAGTGTCTCTTCCTCTCACAGATGTGGGTGAAGGCAACCCCACTCCATTTCATTATTGACAACGGTAGCTAGAAGAACCTAATCTTAGCAAAGGTCATCAAGAGGTTGAACCTAACAATGATGTTGCACCCTCAGTCGTACACAATCGGTTGGATCAGCCAAGGATGAGACATTTGCATCAGCCAACAATGTCTTCTGCACTATGACATCAAACCCTTCAAAGACAAGGTATTTTTTTATGTTACCCCCCTTGAAGTTTGTGATTTTATTTTAGGAAAACCATATATGTGGAAGAATCATGGTGTTTGTGAATCTAGACCTTGTAGTGTCATTATTACTTTGGGAGGTCAATTCTATAGGGTACCGAAGGCAGTCCCAACTATTGCAATCTCTTTGATCTCCATGAAGTAGTGCAGAAAGGTGGTCTCTCAGACAAGGAGATTTATCCTCTTTATGGTCCTACCAAAAATTCGTTGCAACCGCCAAAACCTTTACACGAGGTCACTCTACACGAAATCAGTAGGTGGAAAAGATAATAGAAGAGAACAAAGACATATTTTCCTCACCTATTGGGCTTCCTTTGCACTGTCAGGTAAATCACTCAACTAATTTGGCACTCGATTCTCCTCTACCTAACGGCCCTGTATATAGGCACTCTGTTATGGAGAATGAAGAAATCAAATGCTAAATACAAGATCTAATTTTGAAGGATCGCATCAGACCATTATCCTCACCTTGTGGGGGCGCAATTATTCTGGTACAGAAGAAGGATGGGACATGGAGACTTTGTATTGATTACAAATCCATGAGCAAGATCGCATTCAAGAACTGGTACCCAATCCCTCAGATTGATGATCTGCTAGATCATCTTAAGGGCACCAAATGTTTTAGTAAGATTGATCTAAATTCAAGCTACCACTAGGTGTTAATTGAGACAATTGATGTATGAAATACATACTTCAAGTCTAAAGAAGGACTCTTCAAGTGGTTGGTCATGCCTTTCAGCTTGACTAATTCCCCGGGCACATTCATGTGGATAATGGATGATATATTATGGCCATTCACAAACTCCTTTGTGGTCCTATATCTAGATGACATCCTCATCTTTAGAAAATCATGGGAGGAATATTTGAAGCACTTTCAGCAGGTCTTGGGCACCCTACGACAGCACAAGTTATATGCCAATTTGGAGAAGTGTTCCTTCGACATGTACAGAATACAAATTTTGGATACATCATGGATGAGTAGGGTGTGCATGTGGATCCAACCAAGATCCAATTCATCCGTGATTGGCCGGCCCCAAATACATTGACCGAGATCTGCAACTTCTTGGGCCTCGCCAACTTCTACCACAAGTTTTTGTTTTTGTTCTCTCATATCAATTGGGCACTAATCCAGGTGACCAAGGGTGGAGCCAAGGTCAAGTTTGTTTGGGCCACGTCACAACAAAAAATATTAGAGGATTTGAAATTTCACCTCTGCTCAGCAGCAGTCCTTATTCTGCCATACCAACAACAACCATTTGATACTGAAACAAATGCTTTAGATTATGTTATCGATGTGGTCCTCTCTCAACATGGGCATCTGGTGGCCTATCACAGTAAAACATTATCTTATGTTTTTCGCAGATACCCCACCTATGACAAAGAAATGTACTCCATAGTGTTGGCATGGTGACAATGGAAGCATTACATTCTGGAAAAGGAAACAATCATCCACACTGTGTTGGGTATGTGTTATATTCTTTGCATGACTAGCTTTAGTGACTACTACATTGCGCTGAGTCTACGGTAGGGTTGCAGGGGGGAAATATCCCCCCTACATGGGGATTCGGGGGCAGCACCCTCGAGCAAAAAAAAAATTCCTTGAGCAACGTGCCACATTTTTTGCCTTATTTTTTGTGTCACCTCAATTTCCGTGTCCATTTTTGGGCAGTTTTTTGGCACGTGGTTTTTGTCGATAGTTTTCTATTTCCAATTAAGGAATTAGGTTTGTTGACTAATCCAGGTCATTTGGTTAGGTTTTTGGATGTCGTTGGATCCTATATGTATATTGTACAATGTATCACTATGAATGAATATAGAATATGTTGGTTTTCCTGGTTTGGGTTTCCAGGGGAAAAATATATGTGTAATGTTTGTATTTTCCATTGTATCTTTTATGTTCTTTTACTGAAAAATTGTTTGCAGTAAATAATTGTACAATGTTAAAATCTACATATGGTATCAAAGCTTTGTTGGCTTCAGGGGGATGCCTTTGTGGTCAAGGGTTTGGCTCGGGACTGTGATAAGTTTTGTTACAATGGGAGATCTTTGGTATTGATTTTTCAGGTGAAAAGAAATGGAAATAAGTTTGAAAATGGAGATAGAGAAGTTTGATCGGAAAATTTTTGAGTTGTGAAAGCTCAAGATGGAAGATTTGTTGGTGGACAGAGATCAGTGGATTGCGGTGGATCCAGGTACTGCACCTGCAGGAACTTTAGCAGATGACTGGAAAAAATTGGATCGGAAGGCGAAAAGAACAATCCGACTGTGTCTCTCAAATTCAGTATTACTGAATGTGTCAGAGGAAGCTATAGCCAAAGATTTATGGGATAAGTTGGGGAAGTTGTATCTGTCTAAGTCCCTAGTAAATAAACTATTCTTGAGAAATAATTTGTATAACCTGAGGATGAGAGATGGAGACTCGGTGGCAGAGCATTTGAACGCCTTCAACACTGTGGTAAGTTAGTTAGTATATGTTGAGATTAAAATTCCATATGAAGATAATTGCATCAGTTTACTATGCTCTTTACCAGACTCGTGGGATAGTCTATTTGTGGCCATAGGTAGTAATACAACTGCCTTGAAGTTTGATGAAGTGGTCTCATCCTTGTTGTCGGAGGAGATGAGACGGAAGAACATGGAAGGACAAAGCATAGATGCATTATTTGCAAGAGGACACTCCTAGAAAATAAATAGATCTAATTCCTCAAGTGGGAGATCTAATTCTAAGGGAAGATCTAAGTCTTCCGGAAATTTTGTAAAGGTATGTTGGAGATGTGGAAAATAAGGGCACTACAAGAAGCAGTGAAGATCCAAAGTTGAGAAAAAGAAGGGATCTGAAGAATCTCCTTCTACAGAAGAAAAGGCCTCCAAGGAAGAAGGAGGGGATGTGTACTTGGATTCTTCAAGCACACATGCATATCACGAGGCATGGTTGGTTGACTCTGGTGCATCCTTTCATATGACTCCCCACAGGGAGTGGTTCTGTGAATATGAAGGGTATGATGGAGGTAACATTTTCTTAGGGGATGACTCAAGAAACAGAATCATACATCGAAGAAAATTAAAGTTGAGGCTCATAGATGGAAGGATTAGAACACTACCTGGTGTTCTGCATATCCCAGGATTGGCCAGAAATTTAATTTTTGTAAGCAAAATGGACGATGCAGGGGTAAAAACAATATTTGAAAAGGAAACCTGCAGGATGGTTCGAGGAGCAATGGTGTTGTTAAAGGGAGTTTGGTTTGGAACTCTGTATAAGTTGCAAGGAATCACAATTAGTGATGGGTGTAATAGATCCATCGTTCCTTATATTGGAGTTGAAGAAGAAAGAACTCTTATAGTCTCTGGAGAAAAGGTTATGTTGTGGCATCAAACACTAGGGCATATTGGATAGAACGGTCTTCGACTACTACATGGTAAAGGTATGGTTGAAGGTATGTCTAACTTCTCTCTGGATTTTGATTTCTGTGAACATTGTGTATATGGGAAGCAGAATTGGGTAAGATTCCCCTCTGGTGCAATGAGGGCAAAAGGAATTTTATAGCTAGTTCAAGGTGATGTGTTTGGACCTGTGTCGGTTCCATCATTGGGAAAATTTGTGTATTATGTCTCATTTATAGATGAATTCTCGAGGAATACTTTGATATATTTCCTCAGGAATAAATATGAAGTCTTTGACAGGTTTAAAGAGTTTAAGGCTCTTGTTGAGAATCAAACATAGAAAATAATTAAGGTGTTGAGGACAGATAATGGCGAAGAGTTCTGCGGGAATGAATTTGAAGAATTATGTATGAAGTGTAGTATAGCATGGTAGAAGACTACTCCATATACACCTAAGCAGAAGGGAATTGGAGAAAGGATGAATAGGACGCTGACGGAAAAACCAAGTTGCATGCTCAGTGGTGTCGGGTTAGGGAAATAATTATGGGCAAAGGTAGTGGGTATTGCATGTTACCTAGTCAACAGATCACCGTAATCGGCACTAGATGACAAGAATCCACAAGAGGTATGGACTGGTAAGAAACCTTCTCTCACATATCTCAAGGTATTTGGTTGTGAGGCCTATCTTCATGTTCCAGAGGAAAACAAGAGTAAGCTAGATAAGAAGGTTGAAAGGTGTATCTTTATTGGGTATAAAAATGGTCTCAAAGGTTATAAGATTTGGAACTTAGAAACTAAGAAGGTTGTGTATAGCCAAGATGTGGTATTTAGAGAAATGAAGGATTTTGTTAAACAGGAAGTCCTACCAAGTAAGGAAAAACCAAAGAAAATAGAGTTTTATATAAAGGATGATGAATTAGACTCTATAGAAGAATGGGAATCGAAAGAAAACGATCCTCATACTCCAGTGTTGAGGAGATTAGCTCAAGAAAGAAGGATACCGGAAAGGTATACTCCATCTTATTTCTGTTCAAATTTTGATTTGTCTATTACTGATGATGAACCTAGAACTGTTAGGGAGGCAATGGATTCAGAGGATGGAAAGCTCTGGAAAAAGGCCATGGATGAAGAAATGGCAGCCTTGGATAAGAATGAGGCTTGGGATCTAGTGGAGTTGTTGACTCGAATAAATATCATTGGCAGCAAATGGGTATTTAAAAAGAAGTTGAATGCAGAAGGAAAACTGGACAAATACAAAGCTCGTTTAGTAGCAAAGGGTTATTCCCAAGTTGAGGAAATTGATTTTGGTGAGATTTTTTCTCCTGCTGCCAAGTTAACTTCTATAATATTTTTGTTATATGTTGCTACTACATTTGATTTTGATGTAGAAAAGATGGATGTGAAGAAAACATTCCTACATGTGGATCTAGAAGAAGAAATATATATGAAGCAGGCAGAAGCCTTTGTTGTGAAGGGAAAGAAGGAGTTGGTATGCAAGATGAAAAAGTCTATGTATGGTTTAAAACAATCACCAAGGATGTGGTATCAAAATTTTGATACTTATATACCGGGACTTCGATTCACAAGAAGCAAAGAGGATCACTTTGTGTATTTTAAATCAATTGGTGATCATTTGATTTATTTGGTCTTGTATGTGAATGACATGTTGTTGATAGGAAACAACAAGGAGATTATCCAGGATGTGAAAACTCAATTGTCCTCTAAATTTGACATGAAGCATCTTCGTGCTGCAAATTTCATTTTGAGCCTAGAAATTAAAAGAGAACGAAAAAAGAGGAAACTCTGGTTAAATCAGAGAAAATATGTCTAGACAATATTGCAGAGGTTTAATATGCAGGAATGTAAACCGGTCAAGGTCCCTATTCTTGTTGATGTAAAGTTATATGTGAATCAGTCTCCCAAGAAACAAGAAGAGGAGGACATGTCTCGTGTTCCATATGAAAGTGCAGTTGGTAGTTTGATGTATGCAATGGTATGTACTAAATCAGACATTGACATGCAGTGGGATTTTTTAGCAAGTATATGTCAAAACCAGGGAAGGAGCATTGGACAACAGTAAAAATGGTTTTCGGGTATTTGTGTGGCACTGTTATCTATGGATTGTTCTACCAAGGAATACCAGGATTGGATAAAGTGTTGGACATACATGGATTTGTGGATGCAGACTGGGCTGGAGATCTGGATCGTCGGAAATCTACAAGCGGGTATGTGTTTAACCTGTTTGGAGGAGCAATCAATTGGATAAGAAAAAGATAGGTTGTAGTGGCACTTTCAACTATAGAAGTTAAATACATGGCAGCCACTCATGCAAGTAAGGAAGTAGTATGGTTACAAAGATTGTGTTCAAGTATTTGTTTGGTACAACAAGATGTAAGGATAGATTGTGACAGTGAGAGTGCAATTTTTCTGGCAAAGAACTCGGCTTATCATTCAAAGACAAAGCATATCGATATTCAATATCACTTTGTGAGAGACATGGTTGAAGAAAAGAAAGTGTTGTTGATGAAGGTGGACACTTTGAATAATTTTGTAGATTCATTAAGAAACTTTGTGAGCACTGAGAATTTCTCTTGGTGTGGAGGATCTATGGGCATTGTTTCCTTGGATTGTTGACTATGTAACCCTGCAACCCCCTATATGCAAAGAAAAAAACAAGTGGGAGAATGTTGGGTATGTGTTATATTCTTTGCACGACTAGTAAAAATGACTGCTACATTGCACCGAGCACGGGGGGGGTTTGATGGGGGCCGCTTAGAAAAAAAAAATCTCGATAAACGTGTAGATTTTTTTTCCTGAATTTTCGTGTCCATTTTTGGGCGGTTTTTTGGCACATGGTTTTTGCCTATGGTTTTATATTTCTGATTAAGGAATTAGGTTTGTTGACTAATCCAGTTCATTGGGTTAGAGTTTTGGATGTCACTGGATTCTATATGTATATTGTATTGTAAACTATGTATCACTATGAATGAATATAGAATATGTTGGTTTTCCCAGTTTGGGTTTCTAGGGGAAAAATATATGTGTAATGTTTGTATTTACCATTGTATATTTTCTATTCTTTTACTAAAAAATTGTTTGCAGTAAATATGTGTACAAGGTTAAAATCTACACACTGATCACATGCCTCTGCAATTCATGCAGACAAAAGAAAAGTTACAGAATGACCTCCATCAGAAGTGGTCCATGTACCTGAAGAAATTCCACTTGAACATCAATTATAAGAATGGTAGCACCAACCATGTCGTAGATTGCTTCAATTGACCTATGTTTGTGGCACTAAACATAGTTATTAAATCTTGTGTGCATGAGACATCTGGGTGGCCACAATTATACAATAATGACTCTGAATTTGTTGCTACCTATCATACATTGAGTGCAGGAAAACCAGTTCCAAACTTTCATCTTCAGGATGGATTGTTATGCCATCTAAGCCATCTATGTGTTCCTTCAAGCAAGAGTGCAAATATGATTTGGGAAGCGCATTACAGTCGGACGGCGAGACACTTTGGCATCAACAAAATAGTGGCAGTACTGCAAAATCGTTTTTGTTGACAAAAGCTTCGACAAGATGTCCACAAGTATATCAAAGCCTGCATTGCATACACCATTTTCAAACCCACCATCAAGAAACAGGAGCTATACACCTCTCTTCCTACTCTCGATAGGCCTTGGGATTCCATCTCCATGGATTACATTTCTGGTGTACCTTTAGCCAAGCATGATAATGATTGTGTCTTCATGGTCGTTGATCGTTTCTCTAAGATGGAAGTTTTGGCACCCTACAAGAAGAGTATCATAACTGAGTCCATCTCGAAGATCTTCATTGAACATGTTTGGGTTCATTTTGGGATCCCACTGACCATTATTTTAGATCAAGAAAGTAGGTTCCAAATTACTTTCTGGTCTAGCCTATGGTCGATGATGGACACCAAGCTTACCAAATCGACTACCTTCCACCCACATACCGATGGAAAAACAGAGGTATTCAATATGATGGTTGTTCATATCATGAGGATGTACAATTACAAACATCCACACACATGGGATGAGAGTCTTCCTTATGTTCAAAATAGATACAGCAGATCCCTCCACAGCTCTATTGGCCATAGCCCTTTTCAGGTGTGCTTGGGGTTCCATCCACTGGCCCCCATTCATCTAGTTCTTACCATTGTAGCTACAAAAGAAGAGTCCTCTCATGATCAATCTGAGGTTGATTGAGCAGCCAAATTTGTTGAATAAATATAGCACATCCAACAACATGTTCATGATATTTTGCAAAAATCCAACACCAAGTACAAGCAGTACCATAATCAGCATCATGTACCACACAAATTTCAGGTGGGAGATAAGGTATGGTTTCATTTTCAGAAAGAGCCCCTCACAGGACTCCATGGGAAGCTCTTCCCACAATGTTACGGGCCTTACACCATCACCAAGGCTATAGATGAGAATTATTTTGAATTAAGTATTCCCCCTTTCCTTGGCTTGCACCCCATATTTAATGTGGAATTGCTTCAACCATATTCTCCACCTCTACTGGACACTTCGGACGTGGCCAAGCACTTGGCCCCTACAGAAATCAATACTGACTGCATAGAACAGGTGACAGTTGATCAGATCATGGACACCAAGATGAAGGGTACCCACCAGTAGAACATCCAACTCTATCAGGTCGTCAAAGCAAGGCAGCTTCTTCACTAAGGAAAGTGGCTCACCAAGAGTCAGATTCAACAGAAGTTTACCCATTGATGGAGGAATTTGATGCAATGGGGATAATTTATTCATTGGGGGGGGGGGGGCTAATCCAAGTGGATACTGGTGGCCACCCACCTATTCCACTAATTCAAAATGGTTCTGTTATAACCCTATAATTCATAGTATCATCTAGTGACTGGAAATTTTTTCACTCTAGGTGTATTTTGGTTTGCAAATAATACTTCATCTCTGCAAATTATTTTCAAGGAAAGGAAAAGAAAATAAAATTCATGGTTGTTGATGCTGAGTGGTTTTTCCTAACCCCGTGGAGACAAAAGAAAGGGAAGCAGCGCAAAAAACCCACAAAAAGCGCTAAAGCCTAAGTTTTTGCTGCATTCGCGCCTGGAGAATAAAGAACACGCTTAGATCGACGGTCAATCTAGCGACGCGTAGATCAATGGCTGACAGTGGATTCCAGACCCCCTAGACTATTCTGCTTTTAATAGAAGGGGGGGGGTCCGGAATGGAATTTTTTTCTGGTGGGCCCCTATCTCTACGTGGCAGGAATCTATTGGTCCTGACTCCCATCACTTACCATTCATCATTTTCTAACATACCTCGTCACCTCATGACATCATCCTCCATTATCCCACCACCCATTCATGAATAAATGAACTTAGGATTAAAGGAAAAATCAAATAAGTTAATTGGATTAATTGATAATGTTAGTAATTAGTAAATAGGTTAATAAAGATAGGGTAGTTAGACAAAAAGCTAGGTTAAAATCTTGTTAGAAATTAATTAATCGATTAAAAATTAATTTAGTTAATTAATTAATAGTTAAATTAATTATTTAAGTTAGTAATAAGGTTAGTGTTCCATTAATTTAAATAAATCAAAAACAAATTAAAAAATAGTAATTAAACAAAACATATAAAAATTAACATAAAACGATTAAAAAATAAAAACAATAATAAAAAAAATATAATATAAAAAAAACAAAACATATAAAAACAATAAAACAAAAATTAAAAACATAAAAAATAAAAACTACCCTAAGTTCTACCCACCCCCTAACTCCACGCATACTTCCCTAAATCAATTTAAATCAACAGTTATTAAAAATTCCATACCCCCCCTCACCATCCGAAACTTAACGAGAGGGGGGGGTCCAAAATGGTTGTTTTCCATTACCACCCCCTGGATAGGTGTCACCTTCACATGCCAGCGGACCCCCCCCAAAAAAAAAACCGTTTACCACCTCAGGGGGGGGTCCGGAATACCGCCCTCCCGAAAAAAAAACCACTTTTCCCATTTTTTCAAAAAATCGCCCATTTTTGCCTGTTCAGTACGTCTTCTTTCAAAACGAATTCCGGGAATAATAAATCGAATTTTGAAAAAATGAGAGAGGTTTTTTTCCATAATGGAATGAAGAACAAAAACCTCTTTCATTTTTTTTAAAAGTTCCACGATCAGGGAGAATAGAATCCATCTTCAAGGCCCTCTTTTCTAGTTTTTCATTTTTCCGTTACAGTCCTGATTTTGCGGGAGATGTTACGGCCAGATGGAGGAGAACTTTGTGAAACCGAAGGAGGTTTTTGTCCATAAAATTCCCATATACAATAACCTCCTTCATTTTTTTCCTAGGTGTCATCGTTGAAGAGAAACAGATGTATGTTTGGACCCCTTTTTTGCAGAAATTAGGCCCGTCTTTCATGGCGGACTGTTCCAGATTTTTGGGGATTTCTTGTTATTTTTGGCCGATGCAGGTTAAATCCAACTCATACAACTTGTTGGGGGATATCCCCTATTTAATCATAGGATTTTAATGTAAAGAGGTTGGACCTGGAGGTACCAAAGGGGAAGATAATATAGAAACATGATTCTCTGTTTTGGCAATATGATCAGCAGCCCATAAATGACTTTATGAATGAATACAAAGGCACTTTTTCCAAATTCTTGTGTTGTGTTTAAGTGGTGAAGTTTTCCCTTATGTAACTCATTAGTTTCCCATTTCGCATACTTTTCTTTATGTATTGTCTATGAGAAGATAATGTGCATGATTTGTTCTTGACACCTTGTGCTGGCTCTAAACGATATTTATGTTTTTTTCCAAGTTTGAAGTGTAGAATTCAGTTGTACTCTGCTCTACATTTGAAATGAATTCCAATATTTTCTTCCTTTCCCATTCTATAAGCTCAAAGAATCCACTTTCATGATTATCTTTCCTGGTTATATCTTGTTTTATTTATTCATTTATCTATCGTCTTTATCATTGACTCCATGTCTCCCAATGGTCCTTTATGCCTTAACCAAACCAACTCAATCCATAAACAAACCCATGTTCTGCATAGCTAGCCTAATATCCTCTTCCAACAAAGTTATATCAGACAGAGAGATCCCTCTCTGAGTCTTGGAGGGCTAGATCCAAGACTCGAAGTGGTTTTTATGTTGCCTCTGTGATTGCCCCCACAGCCTTGGGAAAATTATAGAGTGCTAACAGGTTCCACATCTTGGCATTTTTTCTATAGCTTTTCGGGTCCCAAACTTCCAGGGCCGTTTTGAGGCCCTAAACGACATTTTTTGGCGCGGAAGTGCCTAGAATGAAACGAAAGGAATAGTCTAGGTCATTTGAAATGTGTACTTCTTTATTATACCTTTTCGACATGCTATTGAGTGCCCCAAATGGAGATCATATGAAAAAAGCGATGCCCCGAGAAGTTGTTGTATCAACTAACCACATTGGGGACCACAAACCTTTTGGAATTTTATCTTATGGGGTTAGGTTTTTTTAGGTTTAGGATTTTCTTATTGATGTTTTATGTTAAAATTCATTTTCAAAGTCTTTGTAATTAGTTTATTTCGAATGAACGTAGTCGACACATCTCTCTCTTCCGGGATAATCTACCACCATTCTAGATAGCTTGTGTGCTTTGCATTTTATATTCTTTTGTATTCCAAATAGTCATTAATAGAATCTGAGTTTAATTGTATTAATGTGTTTCTTGCAAGATATGTGTGTGTGTGTGTGTGTGTGTGTGTGTGTGTGTGTGTTCTTTCATGTCGTTCTCAATATAATATGGATCACCCTCTTCCTAGGATCAATGATTTTCTATACTAGTTGCAGCATGTCAAGTACTTCACCAAGTTGGATCTCAACTCAGGATACCACCGAGTATGTGTCAAAGAAGAAGACACTTGGAATATCGCCTTCAAGACAAGGTAAGGTTTGTATGAATGGTTGGTCATTCCATTTGGTTTATGTAATGCACCGAATACATTTATGAGACTGATGAATGATGTATTGAGCCCATATTTAGATTCATTTGTTATAGTGTGTTTGGACGATATATTGGTTTATGTCTCTACTTGGGAGGAGAACATCTCACATCTTATGCAAATGTTAGAGAATATGAAAAAGCACCAGTTGTTGACTAACCTCAAGAAATGTGAGTTTTTTCAGTAGTGATTGGTGTATTTGGGATATGTGATCGATGGAGGGGAACTCAAGATAGATCTTGCAAAGATGGATACCATCATAAAATGGTCAGTTCCTACTAATGTCACTAAAGTTAGGATCTTTCTTTGGGTAGCATGGTACCTATGAAATTCCATAGCATCCTTTTCAATAGTATTTACACCACTCCACGCCATAACAACAAGCAGTAAGAGTTTCCAGTGGGGAAAGAATCAACATAAATCTTTCGACGAGATAAAATGAAATATTAGTCATGAACCAGTTCTTGCATTTCCAAACTTGCAGAAGTCTTCCGAAGTGGAGACGGATGCAAGTTGGTATGCTATGGAAGGTATTTTGATGCAAGAAGGTAAGTCGGTATGCTATCATTCTAAAATGTTTCATGGGGGAGTATTAAACTACACTACCTATAATAAGGAACTTCACAGCCTGGTTCAAGTTGCTAAGAAGTGGAAGCATTATATGATGGGAAAGGAAACCATTATTCACACAGATCACCAGCCACTGTATTATTTGCATGCCTAGAGTAAGCTTCAGCAAACTAGACATTACAAGTGGATGGAGTATTTGCAAAAATTTCATCTAGTCATCAAGTATAATAAAGGCAGCTACATAGCCAAATTCATGTAGAAGAAGGTGACCGTAAGGCTGACTTTCATCGCCATAATGGGTTGCTCTACAAGATAGACAAACTCTATGTTCCTAAAGGTGAAATATTGTATCTTATCAGAGAGTCTCACACCTCCAAGGTTATAGGAAATTTTGGTGTTGGGAAGACAGTTGCTAACTTACAAAGGTATGTGTACTAGCCTAGAATGAAAGAAGACGTAGCTTGGTGTATTAGAGGATGCATACTTTTTTGTACTAGAAAGACCAACAAAAGAAAGCAAGGTCTATAACATTCCTTAGATGTACGCACTCAACCATGGTAAATCATTTCTATGGATTTTGCGGGAGGTTTACCAACAACTAGCAAGGTATATGACTATTTATTTATGGTAGTTGATAGGTTTAGCAAGATGTGCATTCTTATGCCTTGTAAAAATACCATCAAAGGAAAATAAGTTGCAAACATGTTCTTTGAAAGAGTCTGGGTGCACTTTGGGATACCAAGGAGCATCATCTCAAACAGAGATACTAGATTTCTTAGTTCCTTTTGGACTACACTTTGGGAGAATATGGACACAAAGTTGAAGAGGTCTATAGCATTCCATCCACAAATAGATGGGTAGACAAAAGTATTCAAGAGGACTTTGGTAGTCAGAAGTAGCCTAAAGACTCAGACTACCCCTATACATGTGTATTTACTCAGTGGTGAATGTGGAGAATTTGAAACTTGAAGGAATAATTCATACTTGTGAATTATGAATAATGTCTAAAATATACAATTGCACAAATGTAATGAAGTAGACCAATATTAATATCTACATATGAGTGAAAGATGAGGATAAAGAGAGATATTAGGGATGAAGATTCCATGGATTGAGTTGAGAGATTAAAGGAGATATTATGGATATGATGTGATCTAATTACCTAATTAAGACTTAGTAGTTATGGTCACCTATGGTTATATAAAGGGACCATTTGTACAATAGAATGTGCACATGGGAATTTTATGATGTAATATTGATTTTCCCTTTGGAGGGCTTCTTGAGCATAAGCTCCAAGTGTCCATTTCTTTGCTTTGTATATATTTAGAAGTTGTGTGTATTTGCAGTTGGTGGGATGCATCATTTGGTATCAGAGCAAGTTAGAGGGTGTCTGAGATTATGGAGCAACAATATGTTATTTGGCGTGATTATTACAGTCTATTTAAATCGATGGAACTGTTGATGCCTATCCATGAGGATCTTGAACCGATCAGTGAAAATTGCGCAACAAAGGGCGATGGTGATTCTGGAGCATTGTCACTGAGAAGAAATAGAGCATGATTATTTTTATGAAGCACTTTCAAAGTGGCCCAATGTGTGACATCTCTCAAGCTTCAAGAAGACGAGCATGTGAGGTGTATGGACTTCATTTCCAACGATTCTACCATCAAAACCAATGGATGTCACGCTGGACTTGGTTGTTTGTATTATTGATGGCATTTACCGATGTGATCTTGTTTCCCAAGTGGAATTATTTCCTCTAGCAGTCAAGCAGCCAGTTGAAGGTACAAAATTAACTCTCAGAGAAGATCATGATATAAGGATCATATTTGAAATTGTTTATGTGGCCGATTCACCAGTTCAGATTTCGATTTGTTGTGTTGTCTAAAGTTTTTCCTATGTTCTTCTCTTGTTGTTTATGAATTGGATGATGGAGGATATTAACTACAGTTGTAAGATGTAGTGACTCAACTTACATAAGAGATGTTCACTTAGTTGTCACATATGCAGTATTTTTGTCTTTTTTATATTATTCTTCAAGAAGCTTGTCATCCTATTTACAGTGTTCATGTATGGTTAGAAAGAGTCAGCATGAGGCTAGGCATTGGAGAAAAACAAAGCATGGGAGAGGTGTTTCTTATGGTTTCTACCCAAACTAGAAACAAAAATAAAACATGAGCACAATAGTCAGAAAGATCATGTCACTCGAGAAAAGTGCGAAAATTTGTTGCTAAATCAGATGTTCAATAGATGCAAAATTTCTAGAGAAAGAGACGCAAAGGTTTATGTCTTTTCTTCCTGCATTGTTAGGCAAAGGTTTATGCTTTCATACACGTCTATATAGATCAACAACTCTATTGGCACAAGCTCGATCAAACACTACAATGTCAATACGGGAGTTTGCACCAGGTCTGTATCATGAGATATCCATAACACCACATAAATCTGTGGAGTACCACCACTGGTTCATTAATAAATTCCACAAAGTTTGCCACACAAACGTGTTTCCATACAGAGATCACTATTGTGGATAGATGCCAATGAGGGATAGAGGAACATTATTTTTGAGAAGATGTCTGACCGAGCATTTCAGATATTTTATAGCACAATACTTTGATTATCTTGTTTCAAGGCAAAAGTGAATGGGGTGAGAGAGGTTTGAACTCTCGACCTCGAGATTTTTCAGATGAGCTATGAGACCTTTTCCAAGAAATGAGTGAACGTGTGACTGTGGGTATTGCGGACTAGAAGCGATCTAGTTTTGTTTTAGAAGAGAGAAAAGTTGTTAAAGAAAGGCAGACTGACCTGTATAGCGCCTAGATTGCACCCGTGACAAAGTGAGAGATGGGTCGATGGGTGGACAAATGATGGAGGCGTAGAATTCACATACAACATATGCCAGCTAGAGAGAAAGAAAAGTGCAGCAATCCAAGAAGGTATGTGGTTTATTAGCATGTTCATTTGTTCATTTAGTAAGAGATTTTAAATAAAAATTTGAGTTTGGAAAGTTATGAAAAGGCAAGTAAAGTTCACTGAGTCAAAGTTTTTTTGTAGAAAAATAAAAGTGGAGTGGAATTAAAAGTATTGCATTGGAGCAAGATTATGAGTATTGCATTGTAATTGGGAAGAGAGTCGTGCTAAGGCAAGTTAAAGTTTGGGTGCATGTTTGGTGGTACCCGACATCCTAAGTTTAGAATCATCAAAAAGTCAAACTTGAGAGTAGTGCCCATGAAATTCAAAGGTAAAGTCATGTCAATCATGACACTGGTGTGTTAATTAAGTTTTACAAACCAAGGTCATAGGTTGTCTTGTTGGTATTTGTGAAACTCAACAAGCAACATATTTTAAGAGTGTGTAATTGCAATTGAAAGAAAATTGCATATGTCTTGTTGAATGGAGACATATGTGGGTAATTAAGTGGAAGAATCAAATGAATAAATGTGCAAGAGAGAAGATGACAAAGGAAGAAAGCAAAATAATATGGACAAATCAAACAGAGGACATTGAAAGAAAGCAGATGAAGATGAAAGAATGGGCATAGAAACTTGGTCATGGATAATAGAAACAAGAGGCAATGTAATCATGAAGGGAAACAAAACAAGAACAAGGACAAAAGTTTGAAGCAACAAAAGGACCACAGATTACGGCAGCAAAAGAAGCCAAAGAATGAAGAAGGAAGCGAAGCAAGGGAAATAAGCAGTGTCATGTGTTAAATCATTTGAGATGCACAGAGAATGATATCCATAAGAAATTTGAATATCCTCTTTGATAATGTTGTTTGATGATGGAAACAAAGATGATATCGGTCCTATGTATGTATGAGGGCTAGATTAGCCTGCAATGAAAGTTGAAATTGTATGTACCTGAATGAGATGATGATGTAAGCCATGAAGAGGCATGTATATCCCCATAATATTTGTTGTGTGTTTGTGGTAAACTAAAACCACTTGTCATGACAGAGATAGGTTTGTGATCAGCCAGAAATCACTTGATGTAATGGTTTTTAGTGAGTTGAAACCACTTGAGAAATGTAATGGTTGAGGGTAATCCACCAAAACTCAAGATGTACGGGTAATCCAAATCATACACACAATGATGATTGATGATGATGCAAGGGGAGTAACAAGTACAGGTAGTAAGAATTGTTATTGAATTATGTACGCGAAAAAGCTTTCTAGAGAACTGACGGATACAACAGATGGTGACCCATATATTCCGATGGATGGTAACTTTTTATATGCACTTAAACATACATGATATTTATATCTTGCAGATACAAGATCCAGTTATGAGGATAGAATATGAAGATAAAGAGCACAAAAGAAGGAAATGAAAAATGGACCAATTCAAAGGATCAGTTGAACAGATTAAGGATGATGATTGTATATTAAATCACAAGTATTCATTAAGGGGGAGTATGAAGGAATAATTCATACTTGTAAATTATGAATAATGTCTAAAATAAATAATTGCACAAATGTAATGAAGTAGACCGAGCTTAATGTCTACGTATGAGTGAAAGATGAGGATATGGAGAGATATTAGGGATGAGGATCACATGGATTAAGTTGAGAGATTAAAGGATATATTGTGGATATGGTTATGGATATGATATAATCTAATTGTCTAATTAAGACTTAGTAGTTATGGTCACCTATGGTTATATAAAGGGACCATTTGTATAACAAAATGTACACATGGGAATGTCATGATGTAATATAGATTTTCCTCTTCGACGGTTTCTTGAGTATAATTCCTAGTGTCCATTGCTTCAATATATGTTTGTATGTATTTGTTGTTGTCTATTAAATCCAACAAAACTCTATGAACCTTCCATGTTGAATCAGGATTTGGAGCAGGTCCTACCTACCATAGAGGACTTAGCACCAGATACTCAAGTAGAGTTGGCAGAAGGCATGGTTTTGCAGAGGAAGTCCAAAACTACAAAACAGGGGCAGCTTGACCTTTAAAAAATTGGGTTGAAAGAAAAACTTCCAAGCAAAGAAAAATGGTACTCCGGGGAGAAGGTAGAGGAAAATTTTCATCACCTCATTCAGTAACTATTTTTGGGACCAAAAGCCTCCATAATGGGGAGGTATGATCTGGATTGAATCATCATATAATTTTTCATCTATCTTTGTACTTTATGGGTGGAAAAATTGGAGTGATCGACTAGCAAGGCCATTTTAGTGGTAGGTCCCAATTTGGAAAATTGGGTTTCATAACCTTCTGGAGACATTTTTAGGCATTAAATGGCATTTTGGGGGGTTACAATGTCTGAAACCTATTCCCACACCCTCGACATTGATCTACAAACTGAGATCTTTCCAACGGTGCAAAAATCACCTCAATCGAAGCTTGTATGTGAAAGTTATGCCTCTTGCAAGTTGACCTACCTTGTTGACCATCATAGTACGAGTGGATGCCACCTCAACCCCCATTACTCACTCATATGGGGATAGCCACATGTGGACTTTCAAGAAGATTTCAGAATGTCCAAACCTTATCACTAATTGAGGGTTGAGGTCAAGTCAAAACCCTAACCTTGGACGATTATCGGGCTATGTTAAATACAGACCGCTAAGAAGAGAAGGGGTTCCACTCTTTAGAATTGTACTTGTTCCATAGTTGAGCAAAAAATTCAGGAGTGGTATTTTGAAAGCATAATAGAGGAGGAGAAATATTATGTAGTAGCATTTAAGGGCACAATGTCATAGGCAACTCCATAGTGAGTGTCCATTCATTTGTATTTGCATTTTGATAACTGAAGCAAAGAGAGTAAAGCATAGGCCTCACCTTATAGATAGGTTTTATCCCGTATTGGGTTTCCCAGGAAATTTCTTGTGTTCATTTGTGTGGATGGTGTGTATATTTGTTTTCTCTTTCATTTTCGTAATCAGTTATTTTCATAAATCTGAGCAGTAAGCTAGTAATAACTAATCTGGGATCTAAATAAATAAATTGAATAATCTAAGATTTTATAGTATAAGATTTGTTGTGACAAACTGATCCAGTGCAATATCCATGGCAGTTTACTTATCATTTTGTTCCTTCCTTCTTCTCTTGTTAACTTGGGTAAGTGCTCAAACTCTTGTCTTGTTTTTCCTTTGGTTCCTTCGCAAGGGTCTTAAGTATTATGCTCAAGTTATAGTTTAGATTGTTGGTAAAGGTTTTTTCCTTTGAGGAATGCCTTCTTGTAGGGCCTTGGTCCTCTTATATTATATTGATTAGGTTGGAGATTATTCTACCCTTGGGTTCTAATCTCTTACCCTAGTCCTTAAGATAGAATTGACCAATTCTTAGAGGGGCATACTTCATGGCCCCATAAGCCCTGATTGGATAAAAAAAAAAAATCACAAGTCCTATGTCCAACAGCCAACCAAAAAAACCTCAAAATCAAAAACTTTTAGATTTTTTTTCGTTTATAAAGAAATCTAATGGTGAAAATTAAAGAAAACCTTTTATCTAGATTTCATTCATTGTCTAGTGTAAAGTTAACAGATTATTTCATTTCTTAGACATATTATTCCTAGGGTTTATGCTTAATTGTTGATCTCTAACCCTAAGGAGGAAAATTGTCCCTATTGTAATGATCTTAAAGTGTTATATAATGTTCTTTGGGTTGATTTAAGGTGATTCTCAAATTTGGAAATTAAATTGCAGCATTAAAAATAATATTTGGTGAAACACTAGGGTTGTGGTTGTTAGAATATTTTATGTGCTCGTTTTACCATAGACAATATCAATATTGTCACCCAACCATAGGCATGCAACCACCCCCGAGCACCATAACCTTTTCTAGATAGTTGATTCTGGAAGCAGCACTAGAACCAACAGATAACCAAGAGAGCGCATCTTTCTCCAAAGATAGCTCACTAGACATAAAGTCCCAAAGCCACAGAACAAGAACAATACTCAGCTGCAGCAGTTGTAGTTGCATTTACCAAGAATACCACCAAGATATACTAGAAGCTAGGGAATACATCTTAGGCTAGATGGCGCTAGATAGAGAGACCAAGAAACACTCCAGAGTATCCACCTTTCTATCTTGCAACTGCAACTCCAAAATTGTGCCATCCTTGATTGAGAGAGTGAGTGAAGTGAGTGTGTACAAATGAGCTAGATCATCTCTTATTTATAGTGTTTCTTGCCACTTGTCTGGGCCGACTTGTCCTTTTAGAAGCTAATACTTTAATAATAATTATTTTACTGAGTCGACTTGTCTTCTAGGGTTTTTACACATATGTTTAGGGTTTCTCTGGTTTCTGGAATATTCTAATATAGTCAGAGGTTACACATGGAAGTTGATACCTCCCACAGCTACCATAATATCAACACTCCCTCCTAGCTAGGGAGGTATTAACTATAATGGTCTCAAACACATCCATCCATTTCACATGGTATGGACAAGGCTCAGATAGTCTTGCAGACCATCATACAGGTAGTATCATCATAGCCACACAGGTTATCTCATGATCACGCAGATCAAGTCACGAGCATCATCATCAATATCCATCTAGCTAGCAATCACCTCCAACACTATCGGTTGTCACACCAACCTAGGAAACACCTTCAACACTACTAGTAGTCTCCATGGAAATCCAGTAGCAGTACATAGTTACTACAATTCCATCCAATAGATCACAACAGTGTCGATCCATAATAGTACACAACTATTATCCAGTGGTACACAACCATTACTAGTAGTGCACAACGACTATCTAGTGATATATAGTCACTACCAGTTAAACACATCCACCACAGTAGTACATATTTATTGTGCCGATACACACAGTCTCCATTGCAATCAACTAATAGCTACACAGGATATCACCATGCAGTACAACAGTCTCATGGCATCAAATCATATCATCGTTTGCATCATCTCTCGAGGCCATACTCCACCTGAGTAATCGAGCATGATGTTGAATAAGTCATGTGATTGACTTAGCACAATCAATAGAGTGTCTCGCATAAGCCACTCACTCAACAAAGTGATACAAGGACCATTCTTCTAATCCGGACATACGTCCTAGAAGAATAGTTGTCCCAACAGATGTTGAATCTCTTCATTGTATCATCTCTAAGTCGTACTAGCATGATGTGAATGCATCATATCTAAGTTGTATTGGCATGATGTGGATTACCGTCTACATCATCTCTAAGTCGTACCAGCATGATGCAAATGCATCATATCTAAGTTATACTGGCATGATGTAGATCAATGCCTCTGCATCATCTCTAAGTTGTATGATCGTATCTAAGTTATACTAGCATGATGCTCTGCATCATGTCTAAGTTGTACTAGCATGATCATATCTAGCATGATGTGAGTCATCTTCATCGTCTCTAAGTTGTATTAGCATGATGTGATTTGGGCATAAGCATCGTCTCTAAGTTGTACTAGATGATGCCAATGCATCATATCTAAGTTGTACTAGCACAATGTGTCTCAAGACATTTGTATCATATCTAAGTTGTACTAGCATGATACAAACCAACAATATCCACCAGCACACTTACTATCCATGATACCATGTATCAGCACTCCCTCCTAACTAAGGAAGTCATATCCTCCTTTTCAACCAAGGGAGCAATCTCCATGAGTCCCAACTTTTCCCTCAAGTATGCAAACTTTATCTTGGACAAAGGCTTCGTCAAAATAATAGTTGTCTGCTCATCGGTGGAGATGTACTAGAGAATCACTTCTCCCTTCTGGAATTTATCACGGAGAAAATGGTACTTGATCTCAATGCGCTTCGCCCTGTCATGGAACACGGGGTTCTCTGAAAGCTTCACACAACTCTGATTTATCACAATGTATCACAGTCGAATCCAGCACCTGATCAAATAATCCATAAACCACCTTACGGAGCCATATTGCTTCTGTACAAGCATCACAAGCTGCAATATACTATGATTCGACAGTGTTGAGTGCAACAGACTTTTGTTTCCTACTATCCCATGATATTATAGCAGATCCCAAACTGAAACATATACTAGAAGTACTATTTTTTTCATATGCACTCTCTACCCAATCTGAATCGGTAAATCCATGCAGTTGTACGTCATTGTTTGAGGCATGTCTCAAACCATAATTTAACGTCCCATGAAGATATCTCAAAATGTGCTTTGCATTTATCCAATGCTCATGTCTAGGTTCCACCTAGAACTAGCTCAACGTGTTCACTGCAAAGAAAATGTCTAGCCGGGTATTCACCAAATACATCAATGAGCCAATCAATTGTCGATACAGGAACGAGTCCACTGGATCAGAATCAGAGACTTTCAATTGTCACCATGGGAGTTTCCATGGATTTGCAATCCATCATCCCAAACTTCTGAAAAATCTTTACAACATACAATTCCCTTGCCCAAAAAAAAATTCACCGTGCTTCTGCTATACTTCTAGTCCCAAATAATAATACATGAGACCAAGATCCTTTGTATTGAATTAAGATGCTAACTCCCTCTTACACTGAATAATGAGAGGCTTTGCACCTGTCAGAAAAAAATCATCAACATATAGTAGTTGGATCACAAGTGCATCATTCACAACCTTGTAATAAGGATATGGATCAGCATAGCTCTTGGAAAATCCAAGTCTCGTCAAGTAACTGTCAATTTGTGCATACCAAACTCTTGGATCTTGCTTGAGTCCATAAAAGGTCTTCTTCATACATGGTTTCTCTCGGGTGTACCTCAAAACCTTGAGGTTGCTCTATGTATACTTCTTCCTCAACTACTCCATTGAGAAAAGCGGTTTTTACATCCATCTGATGTAAACTCCAACCCATGGATGTTGTAAGAGATATGATGGCTCTAATAGAGGTGTATCTTGTAGAAAATGTCTCATCATAGTTTTCTCCCTCCTACTGAGAGAACCTTCTAGCCACGAATCTTGCCTTGTATCTATCGATACTTCCATCCACTGCATGTTTTATCTTGTAAACCCATTTTGAGGTGACTACAGACTTTCCTTCAGATCTAGGCACAATTTCTCATACATTATTTTTCATGATGGATTGATATTCTTCCATCATAGCTTCCTTTCGTTCTTTCTTATTCACTGCTTGATCAAAGGTGGAAGGTTCTACATTGAGATGTTTTGGAGAACATGTAGTTTCTTCCTTGGGACATTCATGTTCTTCTTCATCATTGGGATCCATGGAATCTTCTATAGATTTCTTGAAGCCAACTTTTTCATCAAAATTCACATCTCTGTTGATTTCAACCTTTTGTTGACCTGGAACATAGATTCTCTAAGCTTTTGATGATTTACTATATCCAACGAATATGACAGGATAGTCAAAGATCCTCAAGTGTTCAACATTTGACTTCTTTCTGGAGAAAGCTTCTTCTAGAGTCATGTTCTTCAATATATGATGAGGACTTATATTCTAAACATATACGGATGTCATAGTTGTTTCTCCCCATAGAAACATGGATAGATTATGGTCACTCATCATTGCCTTGACAGATTCTTCAATGGATCGATTCTTTCTTTCTGCTACACCATTCTGTTTAGGATTGTATGTGGGAGAATTAGCTCCCTCCTGATCCCGGTTGTTTTACAAAAGGAAACGAGCTCCTTGGAAGTGTATTCTCCTCCATTATCGAATCTCAAGATCTTTATCTTTCGTTTAGTGAGGAGGTTGACATTTGGCTCACACACATATGAGTGAACGATGTTCAAAACTCCTTTTGCTTACCACGCTTCCTTTAGAATTGGTACTTGGTGAGATCACCTACCTCATCACTTGATGGGGTCATGTGCTCTATGTTTGCAAATGTCACTCTAGCTCCTTCTCAAAGTTATCCCCTATGACCTTCCTGAAACAAGAACAACAAGAGCAAAAGTATTTCCAATAATATTTTCATAAAAACATATCTATGGTAACAAGGATCATAGAATTACCAAGGTGACCTACCCGAGAACAAGAAATATCTCCTAGAGGAGATGTTAGTTCATTTTGAAAACAAGTGTAATAAGCATCTATATCAATAGCACGTACATGCAACCAAGTATACCTAGCACTAATAGAACCTGTTATCACATATAGTTGTCAAGGGCAGCAGATCGTCCTGGTCTGCACAGGAAGCGTCTGAGCGCAGCATACAAAGCAGCTCATTTCGAGCTTAAAATAAAAACAGGCGGGCTCAGTTTTGCAACAGTGGAGATCCCCTATGAGGATCAGATTAGCGGCCCCCAGGTATTCAGAGTTTCAGAATTGCACGAAGTATAGCGTCGAAGCACCCGAAGTCTCGAAGTGGCCGAAGTCCCGAAGTGGCCGAAGGCCCGAAGTAAGTCTCAATCATCCGATGCAAATGGACACGCGACGCCAGATCTAGAGCTCTGGAGGAAAGCAAAGGGGGGAAAAGCATGAAGACTCGAAATGGTTCTCGATCGTTGATCGAGAAGGGAGCAGAAGGGTTGTCGATCTGGTTAATGGGGTCAAAGTCTCGAAGCAGGAGCAGAGTCATTGATTGAAGCGGACACGCGTCAATAGATCGACAACTCCGGGTAAAAAACACAGAAGGTATGCGAGATTTGATATTTGATTTTCACGGAGCCCCGAGACCCGAAAAGCGTCTCATTCGTCGATCAGTAGGAGCCACGCGTCGTCAGATCCTTCGCTCCGAATAAAAGTAGCAGAAGACAAAGGAGTTTTGAGGTTTGAAAAGTCTAAAGCCCGAATCACGAAGCAGATCTCGACCGTCGATTCGAAAAAGGAAAATTCAATCCATCGATCTAAAGAACGCCAGAGCTGGATCGTTGATCAGGAAGCCTCATCTCAGACCATAAGATCGATGGTCATGCTCCATTACAAGGTCGGAAGGTGCGCGAGTTTAAAATTTTAAGGGCGGGCCGCAATTGGAACCACAGTTTTGAGAAAGGGACGCGTGGCGATTCATGGTGAATTGCGGAGGCAAAAGCGGTTTTCTTTCAAACCACCCTTGATCGTGCCCGCAAACGCGCATTCACGTAGAGTCATGGCCCTAGGTCACATTGAAGGAGCTAGAGGAAGGGGAACTACCCCCCAGCCCAGAGGAACCAGATATGTGGCAGCCATCAGTACGGACATGTGGCACCCTTATAGCCTTCGCACGTGGCCACCCCCTGAGCATTAAGTATCGTTCAGTCTCCGAGGAAAAGCAATAAATGAAGGGTAGGCTTGGTCGTTGAAACCTCGGCTCACCCCATAAACAGAAGGCATGGAAGGCTCGATCGTGGAGACTAAACCGTCAGCCCGTGGTACCTTGTGGACAGATTTTCCTACAGGCCCATGCCGAGCTAAATTTGCGTCTGACAAGAGAATACATGCACAGTGTGACAGAAGACTGCTCAAACACAAAGCTTTGACTGAGAAGGCCAGATCACGCTCCTGAGGGTGGTGGGCAGTTCAAAGTATAAATAGATAGTTTTAATATTTTGTTAGGATCGTCAACTAGTTGAGCAGAGCTCCCTATTTTGTAATGTTTTGATGCCAGAACTGTTCTCTGGTTATGTATCGGATTTGAAACTTTCAGATTAATAAAAGTCAACCTCTTTTCATCTCTTTGTAAAAAATTGTGCTAAAACACTCGAGCATGGAAGATCCAGTCGAGAGTTGTTATGTTGTTGTAATGTAGGTTTGATTGCAGCGGTATCATGACCAGTTTTAGTCAGCTTCCTTGTGATTTTTTCTCCTCTTACACTGAATGGCTCGGGCATGGAGGATCCAATCGAGTTGTTGTGGCTGCATGGTGATGTAGGTTTGATCATTGTGTTGTTGTGACTGTGTTGTTTGGACATATTTCAGTGTCTGAAGCTTAAGCTTAAGAGTGATCTTGAGTCTGAGTTTTTCTTCTTCAAGCTGCTTGAAGTCCTAATGCCCATTGCAGTCTTTTCCACCTTTCTTACTAAGTCTTCCCTCTACTCACACTTAAACTCAATTCACTGACTAAAGTTAGTTGTGGCCCTCACTTCCCAGTGCATTTCTTGTCCAGTTTTGTGTTGAACATCATTCATATATTGAGTTTTATCTCTAACACTTGTTTGGATGTTGTTGTATAGAATATATATTGCCCAAGTGGAAACATCCAAGACATCTTGTTCTTCATGTTTAATCTATCTCTTAGATGGTTGCTTCATGACCTAAATCTGAATTGTTTGTGTTTCCTTTCATAAATCAGATTTAGAAGTGAAAGGACAACCATAAGCTCATCCTCTTTTAGCATATAATCAAGTGGTGAACACATGCACACATTGCACATTTGATTAATGCTAAATGTCTTCACTCTTTGTGCCTTGAAGTAGCTTAAAGTTGGTTCTAATCTCTTGAAAGTTTTGTTCATTGAGCGATAGACTTAAATGACAATCTGAAGTTGTTAATGTTGTTTATCTTACACATCAGATTTGGAAACCACATCCACTAGCTCCTAACCTTTCTTTGAAATGGATATAAATGTGATTCATCAAATTGTCTCTAGTTGAGTATCTTTAGAACATTGTGATCGTTGATTGGAATCCTAATGCGTTGTCTTGTTATATATTTTGTGGATTCATTAAAGTAAATCATATGATTGTGTGGTTGTATTTCACTTAAAGAGGTTTAGTTTTCATTATTTGGGATTCCCCCCCATGGCTTCTAGACACTAGCCTAAAGTGCATGGGAAAGTGTACTGAGGTAACAATGGTGCACTTCCTTGTAGATTAGACCAACTACATATTAATCAAAAATTTGGCCAAAAAAACAGGAAACCTATACATTACAAAAAAATGCATCTTTAACAAAATCCACATTGCATGTGGCTAGGCTAAACATAAAACTTCATAATCAATTATATTCATTGCCCTTCCTATATTGAGTTTCCCACATTTGTTCGATCCAAGAAGTATGAGCTTCCTACATTTGTTTCATTCCATTTCGTTGTGTGCATCCAAGGTGGTATAAGGAAGCTATAGTTCTAACTTATGCTCAACAACCCCAAAAGAATTGGAGGGTGTTGCAGAAGAAGATACTGAAATGGAACCTAAACTAGTTGTAGAAAGAAGGGGGAGATGTTCGAACCAAATAATAGTTAGGGATCTAAATTGAAATCAAATCTTGAAAGAACCACCAATTCTCTACGATTTGATCCATTGAATTGGTCAACCTTCTCTTTCCTTGTCAAACTCCTCCTTCCTCTCTTGCTCCCTTTAAGGTTTCTATAGTTCCTTCAATTGTCTTCTTTCATACCTTACCAATTTTTTTGACTACTCTTTTGCTTGTCTTTCCCTTTCACTTTGTTGTTTTTCTTACTTTCATTGCTCATTTGCAACAATCCTCTTCTAGTTTGCAAGATCCTTCTTTTGTTACAACATCTCAATTTTATTTTATTCCAGCTTAGCAAGGAGTATGATGTAATCCTTTGAATTTGCTAACTTAGAACTCTTAACTAAAAATTTAAAATTTAAAAATTAAATAATAAAAAAATAAAAATAAAAATAAAAACTTTGGATCCTACCCCTAAATTCTATATCACCATCTCCATTAGCAATTTTAGGAATTGTGAAAATAATGGACCAATATATCACTAATTATGAGAATCTACTAGAGGTTGTGATTCTTCTACATTGGCTTCTCTATTTGGTTCTTCATCACCTCCAACTCCATTTTATTCTTTCGTGCCTCCAACATCCACAAAGTAATGGACAACTTAATTGTTCTTCACATCCACTAGCACTGAAAGTTGTTAAGGTTTTCTTCATTAGTGTCAATAACAATAATTTGATTTATATTTATCATGGCTTGCACTAACCACTCAAACTGAAGTATTTGGCTTGGCATGTTAATTACTCATTGATGCTTACCATTGGTTGGCAACCTTTAATCATATTCAATTCAATAAATTTTGTTTAGAACTTGAATTATATGTATGTTATTCGTGTGATGCAACAACTTGCATATTCTCTTGAATTGTGCCATCATCTTCTTAAGTAGCACTGACATGTTCATTATCATCAGCTAATGGATAGCAGTGTCCTTGAGAGAGGCTCAACATGTTTACCACAACATTTGCATTGTCCTCACCATGTATATCAAAAGCGTGGCTACAAGCCATATAATTGATAAGACCATCATAACTTGTGGCCATATTCTAGTTTGCCTAAAATCAACATTGATATTGGAGGATGCAAGAGGCCTTTGGAAAGCTCTACTAACAAGTTTTATTAATTCAAACCTTTATACTTGAGTTATTCACTATCCAC
>ML780677.1:608887-624935 GCA_009831015.1 Picea engelmannii
ATCTCTTGAACATTGTATAAGCTATTTATGATAAGGAAGTTTTTGTTGGGTTTTCTTCCCCTAGAGGGTTTCCCAGGATAAATGCTGTGTCTCTTGTGAATGTGTATTTCTTAGTGATCTTGTTCTTATTATGCTCTTATCTATTGAAATGAAAAGAACTATAATAATGGCATAAACATTAACATACTAAAGGTGGAGGAGAGCTTTAAAGAAGAGAATGGTGACTATGAGTGCTGGAAACTTCAAGTATATAAGAGAAGTGCATCTAATAAGGTGGCTACATGATGTTTCCAGAGTAGAAAGTATGGCATAGACCCCTATGATTATATGATCCGTTAGCTGTAGATCTGAGGCTAGAGATTGACTTCAAAAGTTAGTTGGATTTGCCATCTAAGGTTGCTGCTTACAAATCTACAAAACCCCTAGCTCTAATACTTGCGAAAACCCTCATCCTTCAAGCTTCTGATAAACATCTATATCTCTTACTCTTTCTTTTATACCTATCGACGTAGATCTATTTTAAACCTAGATCTATCAAGCACTGAGAGGAATCAAATTTCTAACGATGTAATTATTTTTTTCATTATTATTCCTTCATATTCAATGATAAAAAAAATTACACTCTAAGAAATTTGATCCTTCTCGGTGCTTGATCCTTATGGGAAAAAAAATTACACTCTAAGAAATTTGGGTCCACTAGGAGGATAGTACTCGGGGTAAACCAGATTTTTCGATGGCTTGCTCATTTAGGAGCTCAACATGTCATTTTCGAGAATTGAACCTGGGTGGGGGGGGGGGGAACACCCCTCAGCATAAACCACTAGGGCTAAAGCAAATTGACTCTGTCATGTATATATGTACATATGTAGTTATTTGTTTTTTGTTTATATTTTGTTGTTGTTATGTAACATAACATAATGTTAAGTGACAACATCTCCCCCATATTAGACAAGAGTGCACCTAACTACTCCGTGTAATAATTTTTTGTTGTTGCCATGTAAAATAACATAATGTTAAGTGACAACATCTCCCCTATAGACACCTAGCTACTCGAGATGCAAAGATAGAAAACTTTGTTTTTAACTTAATTGAATATTGTTAACTATTTTTTTCATACACAATACAAAACATATATTACATCACTAGGATAGAATTAATGTTGAAAAATATAAATTTATTTTATTCCAAACAATATGATATCTAAATTGATGGTCCAAATAAAAAATAGAAATCGTGTCTAAAGTATTTCATTTATAATATACCAAGAAAATATATCAACCATCACTACACATTAGTGTTGTGAAGGCTCAAGCCTTATTGGCGATCCGTGGGGTGAGAGAAGAGTAGGAGGATCGGGAGCCGTGGATCAGGGTCGAAAAATGGACGGTGCAGATGTATTGGCGGGAACTTGAAATTGAGGGGTTCGATAAAAGGACCAGCGGTGGCGTGTTAAAGGCATTGTGTTGTTGAACGGCTTCGGAGACAGAGCAATTCGAAGCAGAACGATTATAGAGATGGCCCGCACGAAGCAGACAGCCCGGAAGTCGACCGGCGGGAAGGCCCCGCGGAAGCAGCTAGCAACGAAGGCTGCTCGGAAGTCTGCCCCGGCCACGGGAGGAGTGAAGAAACCTCACAGGTTCAGGCCCGGAACCGTTGCCCTCCGTGAGATTCGAAAGTACCAGAAGAGCACTGAGCTGTTGATAAGGAAGCTTCCTTTCCAGCGTCTGGTGAGAGAAATCGCCCAGGATTTCAAGACCGATCTGAGGTTTCAATCCTCCGCCGTCGCTGCGCTCCAAGAGGCGGCGGAGGCGTACCTGGTCGGCCTCTTCGAGGACACCAATCTCTGCGCCATCCACGCGAAGAGGGTGACCATCATGCCTAAAGACATCCAGCTCGCCCGCCGCATCCGCGGAGAGAGGGCTTGATTTTTTTGTCTGTCGATACCAAACGGTGTGTTTTCACACCACCAATTACCTCTTGAGAACACCTGTTTTCCCTTATCTGATTTCTTCAGTTGTGTCGCTTTTGATGAAATTGTTAGAGAATGAGATTTAGTGTTTGGCTCCCTCACTTATTTGAATTTCTTGCTTTGTTATTTTCTATTTTATTTTCTGATTAATTTAGAATTTTGATAGATTTTTTGAGCATTGGAGTTGGTTTAAAATGGGGCAAAACTTATGGGGTAAGGCATTTGAAATACATGGAACTTTGATCTATGTCAAGCTTAGGCTACCTCTGAAAATCTGGTTGGATTCATGTACATTTTTTTTTTAACCTAAAGAATGAGTTTGTTTGCTTTTGAATTAGCCTGTTCCCATTTCATTGTTGTCTGATTTAAAAGTTTAGCTGGGATTAGTAATGTCTTGTGGTTAAGTTGGAGATTTCAATTTGGTGACCTCATATAATGAAAAAGTGCCTTAACAGTGCATTTAATTATTGAGTGCATCTTAATGCTGTAGTTTAAATGTTCTGTGAAATGATTCTTTTTTGATGATATTTATAGGGGGCATTCACTTGAAATCTAGTGAGAAATTGTTAGATTTGCAGATTTGAGTGATTATTTCTGTGTATTCCAGTTTTTCTAGTGATTTTTCACCATGCTGAAACATTTATAAATAAATTTTAATCAACAAAAGTAGTGGTTTGGTTCAAATTTATATTGCTGGATTTTGACAAAAAAATACCATTTCATAGAACAGTCAAACAATACCCATTTTATTATTTAATTTATTAATCTATGCTATGAAGGTTATTCTTTGTATTTTCATTACAAGATGAAATATGCTCAATCTTATAATTAGTGAATGTATTTTTGGGGAACAGCTTTATAAGTGTGATTTCCTTTTGAAAAGTTCAAGTTAGTTTTGTTGTAACATTTTGTTGTTTGGTGAATGTGAAGGAAAACTTCGTGTCCAAAATAGTTGACATGTTTGTCATGATTCTAGTTTAAATGTTTTATTTTTGGATATTTTTTGAGTATATTTTTGGTTATTTTTTTTGAAAGCTTTATGATAAATTATATAATCTAAGTATTTTATGGGTTTTTAAGTATATGAATTTATTTGTGCATTTGAAAATACAATTGAAAAGATAGAAAATTGGAAGTTTTGATTTGTTAAGATTTAAATAATATTGAGGATTTGAAAAGAATTTTTGGGAGGATTTGAAAAGAATCTTCTGATTTTTTTTTGTTTGTATTTAAAACCACAAAATTAAAAATAATTATTATTTTGGTTAGTTTTATAAAGAAAATGTTTATAATTTTAAAATTTTAGTTTGATCTTAAAGTTTACCAAATTTAACTCATTTTTTTTTAACAAAAATAGTTTTAATTTACCTTATATATAGAAGGAAAAAGTTTATATGCATCATGAAATCTATTTTTTTGGTTGTGGGTTGTGGAAAGAGTTTGATTGGGGATAGATGGTGTTCTATGTTATTAATGACTTTAGATATACATGTTAATGTGTTCACACAAGGGAGACTTTAGATATACATGTTAATGTGTTTGCACAAGGGAGTGTATCCAATAGTGAAGCATGGATCAATGGTTGAGATAAAATTCAACATTTTGATATCATATATGTCAATTAAACAAGTTATAAAATAGATTAAAATAATATAAATTATCTAATTTTAGATATATATGTTAATGTGTTGACTCAAAAAAATGTAGCCAATAATGAAGCATGGATCAATGGCTGAGATAAAACTCAACTGGCTGAAATAAAACTCAACATGTTAGTATCATATATGTCAATTAAACAAGATACACGATATATTAAAATAATATAAATTATCTAAAATGGTTCATAAAGTGATTTTTGATAAATCAAAATATATGGTTCATATGTTTGCCACATAAAAGATCATGTCTAATACCACATTATCTAAAGACATTCATTCATATCATGAATGGTTCAAAGTGAATTACAATAGTGTGCTATCTTGTCAAGTATAGATTGCTCATCATATTTGATACATGGGTTGATTGTTGTAGATTGTTTATCACAAATGGTATTTCAATATGCTTAATATCAAAGCTTTTAGTGTGATCAACAATTTAGTTTCAAATGTGTAATTTATAATATAATTAATAATCATACAAAAGATTATAATCTTTAAAGATTAATGATCACACTAATGATTTCAAATCAATCTTTTAAAGTATGAAAGATTTTAAGAGCACAAAGATTAATTAGGAATTTTTATTTTTTTATTTTTTATTTTTTGGTTTTAAATTATTAGGTTAGTCAAATCAATATTTTATACCAATTACATAATTTGAAAATATAATCTATATCAATGCCATTCATTAATTAAAAATTATAATGGACTATTATAAATTAATATCTATTATTCTTGGAGCCATCATTTTTGCATTATATAATTTAAAAGTGCTCAATCCATCATTCTCAATATTTCATTACAAATAATTTTTAGTGATTGTCATAAATTATCTTTTCAAGTTTTTGGTTGTTGTAACATGATTTCCTTTATATGTTTTACATTTTTTTTTGGTCATTTTTTATATTATTATATGATGCATTTCTTGCATAATCCATTGTGCACTTTCCTTCATTTCATGGATGGTATCTAGGGTAAACTAAATTTTGTAGAAGTTTAAAGCTTTGTCATTAAGGTGTTCATTAAAGAGCTACATGTGTCATTTATGAGAGTTGTATCTAGTTAGGAAGGATAACACTCCTTTCAATTAATTGCTTGGGCTAGATCCAATTGGTTGTTTTTGTACTTTCTTTCATTTCATGGATGATACTTAGGGTAAACTAAATTTTGTAGAAGTTTAATGCTTTGTCATTAATGTGTTCATTAAAGAGGTACACATGTCATTTATGAGAGTTGTACCTAGTTAGGATGGATAACACTCCTTTTAGTTAATTGCTTGTGCTAGACCCAATTGGTTGTTTTGCATTATTTGTATTTTCAAAGGTATTGGAGTCCTGGCAAGGGGGGTGTTTTGTTGTTTGTATAAGGCAATAGGGCTAGTGACAAGGGGTACTTAGCTACAACACTTTGCCTTGCATGAGGAGCTATACTAAGTTGATTCTAAAGAGAATGTAAATGTAGATGTTTAAGAGAATAATGAAGTAGAGGTTAGAGGTGTAGCTTTTCCATTAATTATAGTCCAAGGTGCAAGTTCAAGCCAGAAGATTAATATTTTTAGAGGATGGACAAAAGAGGATATGTTGAAGGCAATTGACATTCTTGAACTTGATGGATACTTGGTAAGAGTTGCAAGAAAACATGGTATTGCACCAACATCATTACATTACGAACTAAATCGTCTCACCTATATAAAGAGTAAAGGCTTTGTTATATTCTTAATTTAACAAGATGAGGAAGAAATAGTTTGGTGTTAGTTGGTTGTAATGGGCTATGGGTTGGAGTTTATATTATTGAAGGCCAATATTGCCTAAAAATGATAGTTAAGGTTGACTCCATTCAATGATGGGTATTTTTGGATTTCTTGGGAAATCATGGTAGGTAGGATTCAAGAAAAGGCATTTAGAGCTTGTATTACAAATAATGGAGGGATTGGATAGAGATGGCTTTGAATTTGTGCACTACAGTGGTGACAAAGGTGTATGACAATTTGTTGAGGGCATATGAGTAATATTCACATAGTCCAACATATATGGAATTATGACAACATTGGTTTATATGTTGGAAGGAATTGTAGCATGTAGGTAATTACTAAGAGAGGAAGTAGGAATGTGTTGGATATGCTCCCTAGGAGTAAAGAGTGGATAACTATATTGTGTTTTGTAAATGCAATTCTTCTATCAATCCCTATGTTTTATTTGTTCAAGGGGATGAAAAATTGATAGAACTATATAAAAATTTGTGATCTAGGGGCATGCATTGTTGCACATCTCAATGCATGGATGAGTAAATAATTGTTTATGAATTTGGTTTCATCATTTTGTTGTTTTTATTTTTGGTGTTTCACTTATTAACATGCTCTTGTTGATTTTTGATGGCCATGGCAACCACAACTTTACAAATTGTGGAGGCAAGCAAGATAGGCATAGACTTGTTGACTTTCTTGCACACAACTTAGATTGCAGCCCCTAATGTTAGTGTGTTTGGACCTTTTAAGATTTGCTTCAAGTTTGAGAGAACATTGTGGATAGTGAATAACTCAAGTATAAAGGTTTGAATTAATAAAACTTGTTAGTAGAGCTTTCCAAAGGCCTCTTGCATCCTCCAATATCAATGTTGATTTTAGGCAAACTAGAATATGGCCACAAGTTATGATGGTCTTATCAATTATATGGCTTGTAGCCACGCTTTTGATATACATGGTGAGGACAATGCAAATGTTGTGGTAAACATGTTGAGCCTCTCTCAAGGACACTGCTATCCATTAGCTGATGATAATGAACATGTCAGTGCTACTTAAGAAGATGATGGCACAATTCAAGAGAATATGCAAGTTGTTGCATCACACGAATAACATACATATAATTCAAGTTCTAAACAAAATTTATTGAATTGAATATGATTAAAGGTTGCCAACCAATGGTAAGCATCAATGAGTAATTAACATGCCAAGCCAAATACTTCAGTTTGAGTGGTTAGTGCAAGCCATGATAAATATAAATCAAATTATTGTTATTGACACTAATGAAGAAAACCTTAACAACTTTCAGTGCTAGTGGATGTGAAGAACAATTAAGTTGTCCATTACTTTGTGGATGTTGGAGGCACGAAAGAATAAAATGGAGTTGGAGGTGATGAAGAACCAAATAGAGAAGCCAATGTAGAAGAATCACAACCTCTAGTAGATTCTCATAATTAGTGATATATTGGTCCATTATTTTCACAATTCCTAAAATTGCTAATGGAGATGGTGATATAGAATTTAGGGGTAGGATCCAAAGTTTTTATTTTTATTTTTATTTTTTTATTATTTAATTTTTAAATTTTAAATTTTTAGTTAAGAGTTCTAAGTTAGCAAATTCAAAGGATTACATCATACTCCTTGCTAAGCTGGAATAAAATAAAATTGAGATGTTGTAACAAAAGAAGGATCTTGCAAACTAGAAGAGGATTGTTGCAAATGAGCAATGAAAGTAAGAAAAACAACAAAGTGAAAGGGAAAGACAAGCAAAAGAGTAGTCAAAAAAATTGGTAAGGTATGAAAGAAGACAATTGAAGGAACTATAGAAACCTTAAAGGGAGCAAGAGAGGAAGGAGGAGTTTGACAAGGAAAGAGAAGGTTGACCAATTCAATGGATCAAATCGTAGAGAATTGGTGGTTCTTTCAAGATTTGATTTCAATTTAGATCCCTAACTATTATTTGGTTCGAACATCTCCCCCTTCTTTCTACAACTAGTTTAGGTTCCATTTCAGTATCTTCTTCTGCAACACCCTCCAATTCTTTTGGGGTTGTTGAGCATAAGTTAGAACTATAGCTTCCTTATACCACCTTGGATGCACACAACGAAATGGAATGAAACAAATGTAGGAAGCTCATACTTCTTGGATCGAACAAATGTGGGAAACTCAATATAGGAAGGGCAATGAATATAATTGATTATGAAGTTTTATGTTTAGCCTAGCCACATGCAATGTGGATTTTGTTAAAGATGCATTTTTTTGTAATGTATAGGTTTCCTGTTTTTTTGGCCAAATTTTTGATTAATATGTAGTTGGTCTAATCTACAAGGAAGTGCACCATTGTTACCTCAGTACACTTTCCCATGCACTTTAGGCTAGTGTCTAGAAGCCATGGGGGGGAATCCCAAATAATGAAAACTAAACCTCTTTAAGTGAAATACAACCACACAATCATATGATTTACTTTAATGAATCCACAAAATATATAACAAGACAACGCATTAGGATTCCAATCAACGATCACAATGTTCTAAAGATACTCAACTAGAGACAATTTGATGAATCACATTTATATCCATTTCAAAGAAAGGTTAGGAGCTAGTGGATGTGGTTTCCAAATCTGATGTGTAAGATAAACAACATTAACAACTTCAGATTGTCATTTAAGTCTATCGCTCAATGAACAAAACTTTCAAGAGATTAGAACCAACTTTAAGCTACTTCAAGGCACAAAGAGTGAAGACATTTAGCATTAATCAAATGTGCAATGTGTGCATGTGTTCACCACTTGATTATATGCTAAAAGAGGATGAGCTTATGGTTGTCCTTTCACTTCTAAATCTGATTTATGAAAGGAAACACAAACAATTCAGATTTAGGTCATGAAGCAACCATCTAAGAGATAGATTAAACATGAAGAACAAGATGTCTTGGATGTTTCCACTTGGGCAATATATATTCTATACAACAACATCCAAACAAGTGTTAGAGATAAAACTCAATATATGAATGATGTTCAACACAAAACTGGACAAGAAATGCACTGGGAAGTGAGGGCCACAACTAACTTTAGTCAGTGAATTGAGTTTAAGTGTGAGTAGAGGGAAGACTTAGTAAGAAAGGTGGAAAAGACTGCAATGGGCATTAGGACTTCAAGCAGCTTGAAGAAGAAAAACTCAGACTCAAGATCACTCTTAAGCTTAAGCTTCAGACACTGAAATATGTCCAAACAACACAGTCACAACAACACAATGATCAAACCTACATCACCATGCAGCCACAACAACTCGATTGGATCCTCCATGCCCGAGCCATTCAGTGTAAGAGGAGAAAAAATCACAAGGAAGCTGACTAAAACTGGTCATGATACCGCTGCAATCAAACCTACATTACAACAACATAACAACTCTCGACTGGATCTTCCATGCTCGAGTGTTTTAGCACAATTTTTTACAAAGAGATGAAAAGAGGTTGACTTTTATTAATCTGAAAGTTTCAAATCCGATACATAACCAGAGAACAGTTCTGGCATCAAAACATTACAAAATAGGGAGCTCTGCTCAACTAGTTGACGATCCTAACAAAATATTAAAACTATCTATTTATACTTTGAACTGCCCACCACCCTCAGGAGCGTGATCTGGCCTTCTCAGTCAAAGCTTTGTGTTTGAGCAGTCTTCTGTCACACTGTGCATGTATTCTCTTGTCAGACGCAAATTTAGCTCGGCATGGGCCTGTAGGAAAATCTGTCCACAAGGTACCACGGGCTGACGGTTTAGTCTCCACGATCGAGCCTTCCATGCCTTCTGTTTATGGGGTGAGCCGAGGTTTCAACGACCAAGCCTACCCTTCATTTATTGCTTTTCCTCGGAGACTGAACGATACTTAATGCTCAGGGGGTGGCCACGTGCGAAGGCTATAAGGGTGCCACATGTCCGTACTGATGGCTGCCACATATCTGGTTCCTCTGGGCTGGGGGGTAGTTCCCCTTCCTCTAGCTCCTTCAATGTGACCTAGGGCCATGACTCTACGTGAATGCGCGTTTGCGGGCACGATCAAGGGTGGTTTGAAAGAAAACCGCTTTTGCCTCCGCAATTCACCATGAATCGCCACGCGTCCCTTTCTCAAAACTGTGGTTCCAATTGCGGCCCGCCCTTAAAATTTTAAACTCGCGCACCTTCCGACCTTGTAATGGAGCATGACCATCGATCTTATGGTCTGAGATGAGGCTTCCTGATCAACGATCCAGCTCTGGCGTTCTTTAGATCGATGGATTGAATTTTCCTTTTTCGAATCGACGGTCGAGATCTGCTTCGTGATTCGGGCTTTAGACTTTTCAAACCTCAAAACTCCTTTGTCTTCTGCTACTTTTATTCGGAGCGAAGGATCTGACGACGCGTGGCTCCTACTGATCGACGAATGAGACGCTTTTCGGGTCTCGGGGCTCCGTGAAAATCAAATATCAAATCTCGCATACCTTCTGTGTTTTTTACCCGGAGTTGTCGATCTATTGACGCGTGTCCGCTTCAATCAATGACTCTGCTCCTGCTTCGAGACTTTGACCCCATTAACCAGATCGACAACCCTTCTGCTCCCTTCTCGATCAACGATCGAGAACCATTTCGAGTCTTCATGCTTTTCCCCCCTTTGCTTTCCTCCAGAGCTCTAGATCTGGCGTCGCGTGTCCATTTGCATCGGATGATTGAGACTTACTTCGGGCCTTCGGCCACTTCGGGACTTCGGCCACTTCGAGACTTCGGGTGCTTCGACGCTATACTTCGTGCAATTCTGAAACTCTGAATACCTGGGGGCCGCTAATCTGATCCTCATAGGGGATCTCCACTGTTGCAAAACTGAGCCCGCCTGTTTTTATTTTAAGCTCGAAATGAGCTGCTTTGTATGCTGCGCTCAGACGCTTCCTGTGCAGACCAGGACGATCTGCTGCCCTTGACAACTATATGTGATAACAGGTTCTATTAGTGCTAGGTATACTTGGTTGCATGTACGTGCTATTGATATAGATGCTTATTACACTTGTTTTCAAAATGAACTAACATCTCCTCTAGGAGATATTTCTTGTTCTCGGGTAGGTCACCTTGGTAATTCTATGATCCTTGTTACCATAGATATGTTTTTATGAAAATATTATTGGAAATACTTTTGCTCTTGTTGTTCTTGTTTCAGGAAGGTCATAGGGGATAACTTTGAGAAGGAGCTAGAGTGACATTTGCAAACATAGAGCACATGACCCCATCAAGTGATGAGGTAGGTGATCTCACCAAGTACCAATTCTAAAGGAAGCGTGGTAAGCAAAAGGAGTTTTGAACATCGTTCACTCATATGTGTGTGAGCCAAATGTCAACCTCCTCACTAAACGAAAGATAAAGATCTTGAGATTCGATAATGGAGGAGAATACACTTCCAAGGAGCTCGTTTCCTTTTGTAAAACAACCGGGATCAGGAGGGAGCTAATTCTCCCACATACAATCCTAAACAGAATGGTGTAGCAGAAAGAAAGAATCGATCCATTGAAGAATCTGTCAAGGCAATGATGAGTGACCATAATCTATCCATGTTTCTATGGGGAGAAACAACTATGACATCCGTATATGTTTAGAATATAAGTCCTCATCATATATTGAAGAACATGACTCTAGAAGAAGCTTTCTCCAGAAAGAAGTCAAATGTTGAACACTTGAGGATCTTTGACTATCCTGTCATATTCGTTGGATATAGTAAATCATCAAAAGCTTAGAGAATCTATGTTCCAGGTCAACAAAAGGTTGAAATCAACAGAGATGTGAATTTTGATGAAAAAGTTGGCTTCAAGAAATCTATAGAAGATTCCATGGATCCCAATGATGAAGAAGAACATGAATGTCCCAAGGAAGAAACTACATGTTCTCCAAAACATCTCAATGTAGAACCTTCCACCTTTGATCAAGCAGTGAATAAGAAAGAACGAAAGGAAGCTATGATGGAAGAATATCAATCCATCATGAAAAATAATGTATGAGAAATTGTGCCTAGATCTGAAGGAAAGTCTGTAGTCACCTCAAAATGGGTTTACAAGATAAAACATGCAGTGGATGGAAGTATCGATAGATACAAGGCAAGATTCGTGGCTAGAAGGTTCTCTCAGTAGGAGGGAGAAAACTATGATGAGACATTTTCTACAAGATACACCTCTATTAGAGCCATCATATCTCTTACAACATCCATGGGTTGGAGTTTACATCAGATGGATGTAAAAACCGCTTTTCTCAATGGAGTAGTTGAGGAAGAAGTATACATAGAGCAACCTCAAGGTTTTGAGGTACACCCGAGAGAAACCATGTATGAAGAAGACCTTTTATGGACTCAAGCAAGATCCAAGAGTTTGGTATGCACAAATTGACAGTTACTTGACGAGACTTGGATTTTCCAAGAGCTATGCTGATCCATATCCTTATTACAAGGTTGTGAATGATGCACTTGTGATCCAACTACTATATGTTGATGATTTTTTTCTGACAGGTGCAAAGCCTCTCATTATTCAGTGTAAGAGGGAGTTAGCATCTTAATTCAATACAAAGGATCTTGGTCTCATGTATTATTATTTGGGACTAGAAGTATAGCAGAAGCACGGTGAATTTTTTTTTGGGCAAGGGAATTGTATGTTGTAAAGATTTTTCAGAAGTTTGGGATGATGGATTGCAAATCCATGGAAACTCCCATGGTGACAATTGAAAGTCTCTGATTCTGATCCAGTGGACTCGTTCCTGTATCGACAATTGATTGGCTCATTGATGTATTTGGTGAATACCCGGCTAGACATTTTCTTTGCAGTGAACACGTTGAGCTAGTTCTAGGTGGAACCTAGACATGAGCATTGGATAAATGCAAAGCACATTTTGAGATATCTTCATGGGACGTTAAATTATGGTTTGAGACATGCCTCAAACAATGACGTACAACTGCATGGATTTACCGATTCAGATTGGGTAGAGAGTGCATATGAAAAAAATAGTACTTCTAGTATATGTTTCAGTTTGGGATCTGCTATAATATCATGGGATAGTAGGAAACAAAAGTCTGTTGCACTCAACACTGTCGAATCATAGTATATTGCAGCTTGTGATGCTTGTACAGAAGCAATATGGCTCCGTAAGGTGGTTTATGGATTATTTGATCAGGTGCTGGATTCGACTGTGATACATTGTGATAAATCAGAGTTGTGTGAAGCTTTCAGAGAACCCCGTGTTCCATGACAGGGCGAAGCGCATTGAGATCAAGTACCATTTTCTCCGTGATAAATTCCAGAAGGGAGAAGTGATTCTCTAGTACATCTCCACCGATGAGCAGACAACTATTATTTTGACGAAGCCTTTGTCCAAGATAAAGTTTGCATACTTGAGGGAAAAGTTGGGACTCATGGAGATTGCTCCCTTGGTTGAAAAGGAGGATATGACTTCCTTAGTTAGGAGGGAGTGCTGATACATGGTATCATGGATAGTAAGTGTGCTGGTGGATATTGTTGGTTTGTATCATGCTAGTACAACTTAGATATGATACAAATGTCTTGAGACACATTGTGCTAGTACAACTTAGATATGATGCATTGGCATCATCTAGTACAACTTAGAGACGATGCTTATGCCCAAATCACATCATGCTAATACAACTTAGAGACGATGAAGATGACTCACATCATGCTAGATATGATCATGCTAGTACAACTTAGACATGATGCAGAGCATCATGCTAGTATAACTTAGATACGATCATACAACTTAGAGATGATGCAGAGGCATTGATCTACATCATGCCAGTATAACTTAGATATGATGCATTTGCATCATGCTGGTACGACTTAGAGATGATGTAGACGGTAATCCACATCATGCCAATACAACTTAGATATGATGCATTCACATCATGCTAGTACGACTTAGAGATGATACAATGAAGAGATTCAACATCTGTTGGGACAACTATTCTTCTAGGACGTATGTCCGGATTAGAAGAATGGTCCTTGTATCACTTTGTTGAGTGAGTGGCTTATGCGAGACACTCTATTGATTGTGCTAAGTCAATCACATGACTTATTCAACATCATGCTCGATTACTCAGGTGGAGTATGGCCTCGAGAGATGATGCAAACGATGATATGATTTGATGCCATGAGACTGTTGTACTGCATGGTGATATCCTGTGTAGCTATTAGTTGATTGCAATGGAGACTGTGTGTATCGGCACAATAAATATGTACTACTGTGGTGGATGTGTTTAACTGGTAGTGACTATATATCACTAGATAGTCGTTGTGCACTACTAGTAATGGTTGTGTACCACTGGATAATAGTTGTGTACTATTATGGATCGACACTGTTGTGATCTATTGGATGGAATTGTAGTAACTATGTACTGCTACTGGATTTCCATGGAGACTACTAGTAGTGTTGAAGGTGTTTCCTAGGTTGGTGTGACAACCGATAGTGTTGGAGGTGATTGCTAGCTAGATGGATATTGATGATGATGCTCGTGACTTGATCTGCGTGATCATGAGATAACCTGTGTGGCTATGATGATACTACCTGTATGATGGTCTGCAAGACTATCTGAGCCTTGTCCATACCATGTGAAATGGATGGATGTGTTTGAGACCATTATAGTTAATACCTCCCTAGCTAGGAGGGAGTGTTGATATTATGGTAGCTGTGGGAGGTATCAACTTCCATGTGTAACCTCTGACTATATTAGAATATTCCAGAAACCAGAGAAACCCTAAACATATGTGTAAAAACCCTAGAAGACAAGTCGACTCAGTAAAATAATTATTATTAAAGTATTAGCTTCTAAAAGGACAAGTCGGCCCAGACAAGTGGCAAGAAACACTATAAATAAGAGATGATCTAGCTCATTTGTACACACTCACTTCACTCACTCTCTCAATCAAGGATGGCACAATTTTGGAGTTGCAGTTGCAAGATAGAAAGGTGGATACTCTGGAGTGTTTCTTGGTCTCTCTATCTAGCGCCATCTAGCCTAAGATGTATTCCCTAGCTTCTAGTATATCTTGGTGGTATTCTTGGTAAATGCAACTACAACTGCTGCAGCTGAGTATTGTTCTTGTTCTGTGGCTTTGGGACTTTATGTCTAGTGAGCTATCTTTGGAGAAAGATGCGCTCTCTTGGTTATCTGTTGGTTCTAGTGCTGCTTCCAGAATCAACTATCTAGAAAAGGTTATGGTGCTCGGGGGTGGTTGCATGCCTATGGTTGGGTGACAATATTGATATTGTCTATGGTAAAACGAGCACATAAAATATTCTAACAACCACAACCCTAGTGTTTCACCAAATATTATTTTTAATGCTGCAATTTAATTTCCAAATTTGAGAATCACCTTAAATCAACCCAAAGAACATTATATAACACTTTAAGATCATTACAATAGGGACAATTTTCCTCCTTAGGGTTAGAGATCAACAATTAAGCATAAACCCTAGGAATAATATGTCTAAGAAATGAAATAATCTGTTAACTTTACACTAGACAATGAATGAAATCTAGATAAAAGGTTTTCTTTAATTTTCACCATTAGATTTCTTTATAAACGAAAAAAAATCTAAAAGTTTTTGATTTTGAGGTTTTTTTGGTTGGCTGTTGGACATAGGACTTGTGATTTTTTTTTTTTATCCAATCAGGGCTTATGGGGCCATGAAGTATGCCCCTCTAAGAATTGGTCAATTCTATCTTAAGGACTAGGGTAAGAGATTAGAACCCAAGGGTAGAATAATCTCCAACCTAATCAATATAATATAAGAGGACCAAGGCCCTACAAGAAGGCATTCCTCAAAGGAAAAAACCTTTACCAACAATCTAAACTATAACTTGAGCATAATACTTAAGACCCTTGCGAAGGAACCAAAGGAAAAACAAGACAAGAGTTTGAGCACTTACCCAAGTTAACAAGAGAAGAAGGAAGGAACAAAATGATAAGTAAACTGCCATGGATATTGCACTGGATCAGTTTGTCACAACAAATCTTATACTATAAAATCTTAGATTATTCAATTTATTTATTTAGATCCCAGATTAGTTATTACTAGCTTACTGCTCAGATTTATGAAAATAACTGATTACGAAAATGAAAGAGAAAACAAATATACACACCATCCACACAAATGAACACAAGAAATTTCCTGGGAAACCCAATACGGGATAAAACCTATCTATAAGGTGAGGCCTATGCTTTACTCTCTTTGCTTCAGTTATCAAAATGCAAATACAAATGAATGGACACTCACTATGGAGTTGCCTATGACATTGTGCCCTTAAATGCTACTACATAATATTTCTCCTCCTCTATTATGCTTTCAAAATACCACTCCTGAATTTTTTGCTCAACTATGGAACAAGTACAATTCTAAAGAGTGGAACCCCTTCTCTTCTTAGCGGTCTGTATTTAACATAGCCCGATAATCGTCCAAGGTTAGGGTTTTGACTTGACCTCAACCCTCAATTAGTGATAAGGTTTGGACATTCTGAAATCTTCTTGAAAGTCCACATGTGGCTATCCCCATATGAGTGAGTAATGGGGGTTGAGGTGGCATCCACTCGTACTATGATGGTCAACAAGGTAGGTCAACTTGCAAGAGGCATAACTTTCACATACAAGCTTCGATTGAGGTGATTTTTGCA
>ML780678.1:0-12925 GCA_009831015.1 Picea engelmannii
TGTATATTCCAAGCAGGTTGGTAATCACTTCATTTATGTAGTGTTGTATGTTGATGACATGTTGTTGGTAAGAAATAACATGGATGTTATCAAGGAGGTGAAATCGCAGTTATCCTCCAAATTTGACATGAAGGATCTCGGTGCTGCTAACTTCATTCTGGGAATGGAGATTAAAAGAGATCGTGCAAATAGGAAACTATGGTTGAATAAAATAAAATATGTTGAAACGATATTGCATAGGTTTAATATGCATGGAAGTAAACCGGTCAAGGTTCCTATTCCTATAGGTGTAAAGTTATTTGAAGATTAGTGTCCTAAGACACAAGAAGAAGAAGAGGACATGTCCCATGTTCCATATGCCAGTGCAGTTGGCAATTTTATGTATGCAATGGTTTGTACTAGACCGGAAATTGCACATGCAGTGGGAGTTTTGAGCAGGTATATGTCAAAACCAGGGAAGGAGCATTGGACAGCAGTAAAGAGGGTCTTCAGGTATCTTCGTGGCACCACCAGTTATGGATTGCGCTACCAAGGAAGATCGAGATTAGACAGAGTGGTGGACATACATGGCTTTGTTGATGTAGACTGGGATGAAGATTTGGATCACAAAAGATCTACAAGTGGGTATGTGTTTAACCTATTTGGAGAAGAAATCAGTTGGATGAGCAAAAGACAGGCTGTAGTGGCACTCTCAACTATAGAAGCTGAATACATGATAGCCACTCATGTAAGCAAGGAAGCAGTATGGTTACAAAGATTGTGTTCAGGTATTAGGTTGGTACAAGAAGCAGTGATATTAGACTGTGACAGTCAGAATGCAATATTCCTGGCAAAGAACCCAGCTTATCATTTGAAGACAAAGCATATTGATGTTTAGTATCACTTTGTGAGAGACATGGTTGAGGAAAAGAAGGTGTTGCTGGAAAAAGTTGACACTTTGAAGAATGTTGCATATTCATTGACAAAGTCTGTGAGCACATAAAATTTCTCTTGGTGTAGAGTAACAATGGGCATTGTTTCCCTGGATTGTTGACTATATAATCCCTTGGACCCCTGGATGCAAAGAAAACAACAAGTGGGAGAATGTTGGGTATTTGTTATATTATTTGCATGTGTGTGTGTGTGGGTGCATCAGATACAACAACTCTATTTGACGATCCCTTCACCTAGAGCTCTTCCATGTGCATCGGGCGCTTTCCTAGGGGGGTCCCAGGGGGGGCAGGTTTTCCCGGTTGAGGGTTTTCGGTATAAAATATCTGTGTACTCTGTGTATGAGCCATTGATTAATTTATGTATTTCTTAAGAATCTATATGCATTTCTTTACTTCGCAGGTTTAAAATTTACAATTGGCTTCCATAGTACATGCTTTAAAAATGTGGAGGCATTACCTCTTAAGTAGAAGAATGTACTATGGAAGCTGCGTTAGACAAGCTGCGTGGATGGATCTCCTTAGTGAATTTGATTTTGAAATCAAACATATCAAAGGAAAGGAGGATAGGGTGGTTGATGACCTTAGTAGAAGTATGAAATTGGTTCACTGAGCAACTGTAAGCGCCATTGAATCAGACATCAAGGAGAGATTCAAAAGTGCACAAGAAAAAGATTCATTTTTCAAGACCGTGATATCATACCTAAAGCAAGAGCCCACATTGTTGAAATATGAAGGCTATTATATGTTTAATGATGTTCTACTAACTTAAAAAGGTAGATTGTATCTTTCGAATTGTGATGACTTGAAGAGGTTCATAATGGATGAACTACACAAAAGACCATATATTGGTCATCATGGTTATCAAAAAATGATCACGACCACTAGGAGACTATTTTATTGGCCCAGAATAAAAAAGGACATACATGATTACTTAGCTAAGTGTCGAGAATGATAACAAGTTAAGGAAAAGCACCAACACCTAGCAGGTCTGTTGTAGCCCCTACCAATTCCATAATGGAAATGGGAAACCATCTCCATGGATTTCATCACAGGGTTACCAAAATCAACCAAACAGAACGACACCATCATGGTAGTTGTGGAAAAACTGAGAAAGGTTGCTCACGTCATTCTCGTCAATTCAACTTGCAAGGAAATAGATATTGCCAATGTTTTCATGAAAGAGATATTTAGAATGCCTGGCATGCCTAAAGAATTATATCCGACAGAGATACAAAATTTACTTCAAACTTTTGGAAATCTTTGTTTGTTGGTTTCAAAACAAAATTGCTATTTAGTACATCCTATCACCCTCAAAATAATGGATAGACAAAGCAGGTACACCAAGTATTAGAGGATATGTTAAGGATGCATGTAATACATTAGCCTAAGAAGTGGGAAGATTACCTACCACTAGTAGAGTTTGCCTATAACAATGACTATCAAGAGTCATTAAAAATGATCCCTTTTGAAGCCCTATATGGAAGGAAATGAAATATTCTAATCAGCTAGAATAACCCAATGGAAAGAATCAGGATCATGCCAGACATGATAAAGGAAATGGAACAAGAAGTAATTTATATTAGACAAAATCTGAAAACAACCTAGGATAGGCAGAAGAGCTATGTAGACAGAGAAAGAACTCCTAGAGAATTCAAAGAAGGGGATCATATGTATCTCCAAGTTAGACCCAGAAAAATATTTTTGAGGATGGGAGCTTGTGCCAATATGGCACCTTGGTATTGTGGACCCATTTAAATTTTGGATAGAGTGGAAATGGTAGCCTATAGGCTAGCACTCCCTTCCACAATGAAGGCACATGATGTTTTCCATGTTTCATTTTTAAAGAAATATGTACATGATTCTAATCATATTATTGACTGGTCTTTGTTTCAAGTGGAACTAGAGGGATAATTCCTTCCAGAAACTCAATGCATAATAGATAGGAAGGAGACCCCACTCAAGAAAAAAACCATTGCACAGGTCAAGGTGCAGTGGAAACAATTTGGCCCAGATGAGGCCACATAGGAAATGGAGGATGTCGTGAGACAAGCATATCCATTTTTGTTTACTTTTGTGCATATAGATCACATCCGCAAATATAACATCGAGGAAAATATTCCTTTAAGGGGAGGGGATTTTAACACCCCTATTTCCCCAGTCTGCAAATATAACTATAACTGGCCAAGAGACTATGCTAGACTAAATATGTGTGAATGTCTGATTTGATGAACCTTTGTATAAAAGGTCAATATATGTATTTTTTGTTATTAATAGAAAATGGATAAGTGTTGCATAACTACTAAAGGGGGGATTTCCAAGATAGACCATGGATGCTATGAGAGAGATGGTGAGGGGAACCAGAAATGGTTGAAATGACCCCCACCAAACCAGTACCTTATTGTATTTAATGATTCATAACAATCCTATGAACCCATATATGAATTACCAGTCAGAGTGATAGCTGGAAGATTCCTCCTCAAGAGTTAATGAGAAGATGGGGCAAAGTACCCATCTATAAGACTTCCAGACCTGACCATGAGCTCGGGATTAGGACCTATGAAACCCTACTGAGATGGGAAAGAAAGAGGTAATTTGTGGTACAGAGGCGAGAGAGCAGGAGATCTACGAAGAGAGCATAGTCAAAATAACGATCTCAAGAAGAGAAAAAAATGTTTTTCATCTCTCTAGCTCAAGAAATAACTGGGAAATAATCTTGTTCTAGACGTAAGAAGTTGTGGGCAAGGTTTTCACTACAATTTGATAAACGAGGCTTGGTACAGAGAAAATTGTTTTCTAAGTCCCTGTGGGAGGAGGAGAGTAACCTTTGTCCCTGACTATCGTGGAGCAAGAAGAAAGAGTCTCTCTCAGACCATCATGGTCTAGCTCAGGTGGCCAACATTAAATCTGTCAGGAGTGGTTATGCCTATAGTTGGGTGGAAATAGGCACCCCCTTCAGCAATCGCTTCACGAACTCTGGTTTTCTGATAAGTATCCTCATACTCTGTGTAATGAAATGGATGTGTTGATTGAATATATTTATATGTCTATGAATGAGTTCTGTGTTGAATGGTTAAATTAGAAATATGCATTATCTCTCTGTTAATTTGTGATTTTAAATGGGAATATGCTTGAATCAACTGAGTAGTTAAAGAGTTTTAAGATATAATCCTGTAATAGTGTCGGGAAAAGATTTGTTAGAATGTTTAAGTCCCATCGGTCTCTAAAATATACCCTCACGAGAATTCCAAGTTTAAACCCTGTGGAAGGAGAACACCTCCTTCAAATATTCTACCTGCATGATTGAGGGCTCATGCCCATGTCCTTAACCCAATTTCAGCTAAAGGAATTAGTGCGTATCCCATAAGAGTTTCCAAAGGACCCATATGACCAAGGTCTAGGAAGCCTGCACTACGCCAGAAAGAAGTTAAGACTTTTGACTTTGTAACTCTGGGAGTTCGGAACTACAAAGTGTTTTGAAGCTACCTTTTATAAGTCGGTTGAAGGAAAATAATAGTTACAGTTACCCACTAGGTTAACCGGCACCTTGCAGTTTCCTTATCCTAGATAGTTAGACTTTCCTACCATTAAACCTTGATTCACTTTGTTATCGTGAAGTAACATGAACCATCAATCTGAGAGTATTTGGGATCCCCTTGGTCATTGAATCCACGTCGAGGCAACTTCGACAAAGTCCCACTCCATAAGAATGGGGATGATATATCATCAAACCCCCTGAATGCCAGAGCCATAAAGTAATGAGAGTCGTGGATCTGGAAATCCAGTGGAAAGCACTCTCATCCATTAGATCGAACTTAATGAAGAGGGAGCGTTAAGAACTTCGATGAAGTCCTAGTTTGGGAGAATGGAGGTGGTTTAACGCAAAATATTTTGAACATTGAAGCCACAAAGTGTTAAGATATGTAGACCTAAAGACCTATACCTTTGACCCAGGCGATCAAGGCTATGACCTTGCTCAATTCTTCAAGCGCTAACCTCCTACCGAGGATCGACGATCATGCTTGAACCGGCATGGTGATCTACGATCAGGGATGATTGTGGAGTCCCAACTAGCATGACGTTTATCTCCTTTACCAAGTTTCGTAATAGAAACTGCTCACCTGTGCTAGAATCAATGCCAACCGTTGATCCTGCTGAATATACAGATCGAAAGTATAGGGGGATTGTGGAGGTGAAACCTGCATGGATGTTAGTTCTTCCCCCATCTCCTCAATTTCTCTCCACCATAGATTTTACTATGGAGTGGGTAGAAACCCCCAAACATCGACATTATGAATTAACATAATCTGTAGATTCATGGATATATGAGGACACACCTCGATTGTGGGATATAATGGGTATTGATAGACAACTGACAGAAACTTTAGACTTCGGAGCTCTAGGAGGTTTGGAAAGTAGGAGAAGCTAGGAAACCCCATAGGTTGTCAATCCTATATTTACATGGCACATTGACGTCGCCTAGGGTGATGTGGACCCCTATCCTATATGCCATGTGTCATATTGATTTTTTCTTCCCACAGACCCTAAATTCCTTTGGAACATGACATGTGTCACCTCCTGACGAGGACACATGCTACCCCTGTATTATGTTGTGTGTCGTCCCTCTAGCGCATGAATGCTCAGCCAAAGGATGGTGGAGTACTCACGACTTCGAGAGTTCGGAACTATGGAAGGAAGTATGGTTCACGGTGAGGGAACCTCCAAACGTCGAAGTTACCAAGTGATAGGAGCCATAGATTCGATGATGCATCAGGATATCTCCTGACCATTAGATCTAGTATCCGATACTTCAAGATTTTGGCACTCCAGAAGGAAGTATGGTTTAAGGAAAGGGAACCTCCAGATGTCAAAGTTATGAAGCGATAGGAGTCGTAGATCTGAGGAACCTTCGGGATCTCCCCTGACCATTGGATATAGACTCTATTCGACACTTCCACAAATTCCTACTCTAGGATACAAGGAGTGTGGTGCGGGTAAACTCCCTGAATGTCATAGCTATGAATAAATGTGAATCGTAGATATAGAGACCCTTCAGGATCTCTCCTGACTATTAGATCTTGGCCATGGTCAGTCTGACGTTGACCACTCCAGGAGCAAGGAGGAATTCACACCACAAATTCTTTGAACACTAAAGTTACGAAGTAATAGGGGCCATAGATCCAAGTTTTACGTGGACAAACCATGACCGTATAATCGAAGGACTTGGAAGGTGATCATTCCAGGGTGACGTGGTATGATGACATAAACTAGGGTGAAGTGGACCCATGTTTGATGTGCCACGTGTCACCTAAATTCATATGTTTCTCAAATCCTATAGGCCCATCAATATGTGACACGTGTCACCCACTGAAGGGGCCACATGTCATCCCCCCCTTGGAACGTGTTCGCTTAGTTGATTGGTGGGTAGAGTAGTTGGGGCCCACCTGTCCTTACCTCTACATTTAATACATCACCTCATGAAAACAGAACCGTTCAGGAGTCTAATACTTCAGGACTTCAAAGGTTTGGGGCATAGTGTCATAGATAAATTGAAATACCCAAAGGTCGGAGCCAAGTGGTGTGGTTTCGGGCTCCTTCGGAAGTTTGATATTTCAGGACTCCTGGCTATGCGCATGCAAAAGGAAAAAGAGGCTTTGAGAGTTGAACACCGAACTCCCCTCTAGCCTGTGTGTTCAATGAGGAACAATCCCTTCCATTGGATTTGATGATGGATGGACCTCCACCGTAGATATAGAAATCTAGAGATGGTATGAATGAGATGGACCCACATGGTCCTAGACTAATAATGCCTGAAGATATTTGGAAGGAAATAAATTGCAATCTAAAACTGATATTTTAGTGTGGTGGCAACCGTTAGAAAGCTCGTGGCGAGCAGAAGCTGAGGGAGACCTCGGAATTAGGACTTGAGATGGTTAAGGAAAATTAAATTATGATGCCCCATCCCTTAAAAGAGATTTAATGGGTTAGGTGTGTTACACCATTATATATTTATAAAAAAATCTAGGGAAAAAACTCTAATCTGTTCATCCCAAAAATACCCCATTACACTACATGGCCAACTTAGTTGACTAGCTATTTCGACGACTTTATTTTTCTTTTCAATCTGCATGTTGCTTTTCTGTTATTCTTCTATTTATGAAATGTCGGGATTTCATCCTTCTTTCATGCTTTATTTTATTTCTTTATTCTCTTTATTTATCCTTCTATTTGTGTGTTTTCTTCCTTCTGTGCACTATCCTTCTGGATGCGCCTCATCTACGTGCTATGTGGACTTTTCGTATACTTAGGATTTTTCCTCAAAACTGTATCAAAACTAGAAAACTGTTTCCCAAAGATGCTTGTCCAACAAGCCCCCAACACTCACTTGTGGATATTCCTGGGCCACTCATGCATGTTGTTTTATCTTCCACACCGAAAGGAAGTTTTGAGAGGAATGTTTTTCTACCTCCACCTCTTTGATGATTGCAGCCTATGTTGCTGCTATCTCCTATGCTCCCTACAGGGTAAACTTTTTAAGGTTTTCCTCTTCTTCAATAACTTCTTTCTTGACCTTACCCTACACAATGGACAATTCTCCAATTACCCTCACTTCTTCTTCTTGTAGTGGCCCCAATCTCTATTGAAGGATCTTTTGTTGATCCCCCATTATCTCGACTTCTACCTATCCCTGTCACTGAGCCAAAATGGCTAACATATGCTCTACTAGTGGCACTATAGCCACCCTTTCTTTTTCATGTTGCTCCTTTTCTCGCACTTCTCTTAGATTTGCCTCTACAACCTTCATCTTCGGGTCTTCTATCAATTTTATCCACACCTACACACTCTCCTCACAAAGTTTTGTGCATTCATCCTCTATCTTCTTAATGTTTGCAACTATTGTGGTTTCCATTCTCTCCTTTCCTTCATGCACCTTTGGTGGTGATCCTAGCGTGGTTTGTAGGTTTAAGTCTTTTATTTGTGATAAGAATCTCTTAATGACTTCACTGGTCGTCTACACTTTCTCCTCCATAGTAGCTCTATTACTAGGGGAACTTCTAGAATGCATTATATAACTTTTGGACTATTGCTTATGTCTGTTGCACCATGCTCCCAGCTTCATCCTTTCCCTTTAACATTTTCCTATCCTTCTCCTCTTGTTCCTTGTTCAGTTTCTGGTGTGCTTCTTCACAATAAGATTTATAGTTTCTTCCTTCTCCTGCTTGAAGGCATCTTCTTGCATAATATCATCCTAAGTCTAGACGACGACATCGAGGATCATGTTTCCCATGGAAAAGGAATCATTTCTACCAGGAGAATTTTTTTTATCAAGCCTCCTCTTCATGTAATCATATTTTTTGTTGATAATCCTCTGAGGTTTCTTGACCCCGATATCATCCTCCTCCTCGCCTACACCTCTTGGAAAATCCTTCAGCATCAATTTGGGCACTGTATATAAGGACAATTTCTTGGAAACTTCTCTTTCAGTGGGATCCTGATCCTTTTCCTCCTCATTTACTGGAATGGAACGTTCGTAAAATGCCCACCTATTACTTCCTGCGTTCAAATATACGTGAAAATTTATGTTGAAAGCAATGCGAGCCCCTGTACCTGGTATGCTCTTAGCACATAAGTATTTTTCCATATCCATCTCCATAAATGTTTGTTCATCGATAATGTCATGATCCACTAACCTCAGGCCGACAATCTTGCTAAGAATATCTCCTTCCCTACTCACCCCAGATGGGACTAATGGTCTTGCTAGTGGATATTTCCCCATTTGTCTTGGTTGGTAGGTTCCTTAATTGGTCTTGTGTCTGTTCTATGGTAGCTTTAGCTCATCTCTGTTCTCCAATTTTCTCTGGTTCGCTATGTTCACTCCTATTGGAATGCAAGAATGATTTACACTTAATGATATTCTTTTGTTTTTGTTCTTTCTTTCCAATCGTACCTGTCTCATCCATTATTAACTAACTTGTCCAATCCACCACCGTGGTTGATGAGTTGTTCCACAATTGCATCTTGATTACAAAATCCGTTGTGTAATTTCCCCTCATACTGTCAATCTATCGTGATTTCTGACGGATTTCCTCATTTAATACTTATATGACACTTTTATGATCTGTCACTCCCACCTCATAACCATCGTTTTCATGCTTTAATTCATTTACAGTCTTCTCATTTCCAAATTATGCATTGGTTCTTTGTTGTTTTATCTATATGCTTCGCAGTGTATCTCATCTATGTCTTGTCTCTTAAATTGGCACATTTCTATTATGATGTGTGATGACCATTCCTTCCGTGCAATTTCTTATGCCTTGGTACTCGAACACTCTTTTTATTTTTCCTATATCTAATTTTTATTTGATTGCTTCCTTTTTCTACTTTTTATTTTTTTTTCCTTATTTTTCTTTCCTACTATGGTACAACTACTATAATACATGTGTTATGGCACAACCCATATTACTTCACAGACTGTCAACCATCTCTATAGAGCTTTAGTCGAATTCCATTCACCATTCCTTCAAAGAATTCTCCATTAAAGGTTTCCAACCACGAAACACATGTCTTTGTTACTTGCTAGATCACATAGGGTCATAACCAATGCATTCTAAAATTTTCTGGATGTTCCATAAACTTGTTGTCATAAAGTAGTACCAAATCTCTGACTTGAAAATTATTTTATTTAATGTGTCGATCATTCCAAGCCTACTCTCTTTATTTTCGAACCTGCTGATGGAATCCTATGACAAACCGATCCTCCTCAAGTTGTACTAGAGGTTCCAATATCTCCTTTATTTTTCCAGTGTCTAATAGCTATTTTATTGTTGCAATGCATAGGCTAGGAAGAATAAACTCGATTGGCATTACTCTTTCTTTCCTGTATACCAACCTGAGAGGTGTCTGTCCTGTTAGCTTCTTACTTGTAGTCCTGTAAGCCCATAATACTGCAGGAAATCTTAAGTCCCAATCATCTCTCCCTACATTGAAAATATTTGTCAAGGCACTCTCCAAGATCTTATTAAAATCTTCCACTATTCCATTTCCCTGAGGGTGATATGGGGTACTCTTGTGATGATGAATCTGGAAATCTACAGTCAATGATGTAATTGTCTTGTTCAGAAAGTGTGTACCTTTATCACTAAGTAATATCAATGAACATCCAAACCTTGTGACTACATTCTCTGACATAAAGCATGCATTAGTATCCATAATACAATATGTAACTAGTGTTTCTTTTTCCCACCTTGTCAAATACTCTGTTGTAGTGATGATGTACCTTGCCCCTAATATTCTTTCTTATGGGTTGATTGGCCCCACAAAGTCTATGACCCATTTCTCAAATGATTGCAACGTAACTTGTGGATTAAAATGAATTTTGTACCTTCTAGATGGATTTCCCACTCTTTGGCATACATCACATGACTGACAATACTCCTTCGCATCTTTGTGAAGTGTAGGGACCCAAATCCCTACGCAAAAAATATTATATGCAATTTCTCTCCCTACATAATTTCCTCCATTAATTCCATCATGTGATTCTTCAAGTATCATTGAACTTTCATGTTCCAGCACACAACGTCTCAGTATTCCATCTACACCCAACTTGTATAAATTCCCTATAATCAACTGATAATTTTTTTCTCTCACTACTAGTTGTTTCTCCTGCACTACCATCATTATAGATGGAGCCATACATGTACTTAGAAACTTTACAATTTCTAAGAAGTAATCATCCACCATCCTTACTGCAAATAGCTATGCATCTGGGAAGTTGTAATCTAAATTGCCTACATCTTCTCCTGACAATATCTGCAATAAATGATCTATTCTTGCATTCAAATTCCTTGGTTTCACTACAACCTCAAAGTCGTATTCCTAAAATAAAAATAGCCACCTACATATTCTCTCCCCCAACACTGGCTTGTTGACTAAGTAATTTAATGCAGAATAGTCTGTATACATATTAAAGTGAGACCCTAATAGATAATGCCTGAATTTCTGTAGTGCACAGATGATTTCCAATCCTTCTTGTTCCACAGTTATATAATTATTCTCTGATATAGAAAACTTACCTCTTGCAAAATAAATTGGGTGGTCTATGTCTCCTTCCCCTGATTGGGATAGAACTGCGCCCAATGCTACAGACAATGCATCCACATGTAAATGGAACTCCTTATTCCAATCTAGAAAAATTAAAATCAGTTCAATTGCTAGTTTTGGTTTCAGGGTGTCTAACCCCTTCTGACAGTCCTCATTCCATTGATACTTTTCTTCCTTCTTTAATAACTTTTCCATCGGCATTGTGATCTATGCATATCCCTTGATAAATTTCCTCTAATAACCTATATGACCCAACATTTAACTCAACTCTCTGATTGATGTAGGTGGTTCTAACTCTAGAATGACTGTGATTTTAGCTCTATCTACTAATAGTCCCTATTTGTATACTAGATGTTCCAATAGAATTCCAAACAGTGCGCAAAAAATCACTTCTTCAAGTTCAGTGAAATCTGACACTTTCTACACCGATCCAACATAAGTCTAACAAATTCTATATGATCCTTCAATGATTGAACATTGTCCAATCATCCAAGTAGACTTCTAGGAACTTATGGTTGAAATCCTTGAATGCTACAACTACTACCCTAGAAAACACCATAGGGGAATTCTTTAATCCAAATGACATAACTGTAAATTGATAACTCCCTCATTCCGTCGCAAAAGTGGTCTTGTGTCGATCCTCTTATGCAATTATTATCTGATGGTACCCCAAGAATCCATCTGTCACACACCCGACCCCTAAGTACCTTTTTAAGGGATGGGGTATAAATTTTTCGTTTAACCTAATACCCATGGCCTAATAATTACTGAAATTTTTACTTTCTCTTTTCCCTCTTAGAAGTAGTTTAACACTAACTCAATAAATTACTCATATGATAATTATGAGTAATTATATTATAACAAAATAAGGATAATTTCTCCATAATATACTTAAGTTGATTAACATTAATTAAGGTGTATAATTTGATTCCTCCATGCCGCATTTTCACGTAATTTAACACACACACACACACACATAGATATATACATAGATATATATGCATGTTTATTTATTTACTAGGAAAAAGGATTATTTATATTCAACCACCAATTATCCTTTTATTAATTATATTATAATATAATTATATTAAATTATATTATAATATGATTAATTTATATCAAATGAGCACTTAGGATAATCAATACCCATTAATACCTAAGCCTTCAGACTTCAGCAAAATTCCTCATCATGTGTTTATGAACCCAAATCTCCCACTCATATTATACCTTTGTGCAAATATAATTAATTATCAATTTATAATATAATTCATCACCTTAAATGTTTATATCGATATTTGTGTAGCCAATGGAACGAGAAAGGGTAGGTTTGGGCCTTTGGCCCTTCATTACTTGTTCATTCTATTACCTGAAACATCTGGAAGTCCGAGAGTCCCATAGATCCAGAGTTTCGAACTCTCGAAGGGTCCACACTACACATGATTTCGCATTAATATTAAATTAAAAAGGGAAATAGGGTTGGTACTTTATCACATACCAATATCACAATAAATCCATTTAATATATATTATATTAATCAATTTCGTTAATCAATCACATTAAATATAATAATATAAATAATTGTATTTATTATTTATGCAACCTTTCTCTCATGGAAAGGAAGGGTTTAGGTATTCAACGACTTTGGCTCGTGGAATTCCATCACCCAAACATCTTGGAGCCTCAGAGATCCAAACTCCCATAGTTCTGAAGACCATGAGATGTTTAAAGTGTTTTGTCACGGGTTATTCCCTGGTGTGTTTTGGCTTTAAAACTAATAATAAATCACTCTTTTGGTCTCATGGCTATTTCGTTCATGAACTTTAGCCTCCATTTCCAGAGTAAAATAACAATAATATATATATATATATATATATATATATATATATATATATATA
>ML780678.1:13057-32224 GCA_009831015.1 Picea engelmannii
ATATATATATGGTCTTATTACCTAGAGAATTTAAATGAATTTAATTTCTCTTACATGAAATAAGAAAATGATAAATATAAATTTCGAGTCTTATAAAGAGATTTAATAAAAATATATATTCTAAGGAGATTTCTCCATCGTGGAAATTAAAATATAAATATAATCTCTCCCTTCTCATGGGTAAATGAGTAGAATTTTATTTCCTTACTACTGTGCTTTACTACTCTTACTAAATTTAAGGAAATGGTCCTAATACACAGATTTACCTCCACAGTAAATTCAGTGTTTCTACCAAGATTTACTACCCACCAAAATCTAAGGAGATTCTTCCCAAATTTAGGAGATTTAACACAACTTAAATATAAATGTTTATTTATGCCCCAAATAGAATTTTGAGAACTTTTGTATTTTAATTTCATTTAGACCAATTTCGTGTTTATGTCCTAATTATTTTTCCTCAATAATTATTTATAAGGACTTTTAATGTTTTCCCATAATTGGGATTATTTCCTAAAGTCTACACAGATATGATATCTCCTAACTTTCCTGGCATGGGATTTGAGGACATACTAAAATTGAGCACTATTACTCAGAAAAATCACTATCTCTTATTTCAGATGTGTTATAGAGATTTTTAACTGTTCAATCATCATTCCCCAAGCATTCATTAAACCGTACAACAAAGTCAACCACAAAATCCACTCCCATAAATCTCATTTTAGCACACAGATAATCAAGAGATAAGAAATTAAATCAGAAGAGATTTATCTAAGACATTCTCTTTTATTCTTATTAAATTTCTCAAGTCTGAATAATTTAAATCCAGTAAAGTACTGTTCTGGTGGGGTTCATCTCAACCATTGTTGGTTCCCATCACCATCTCTCTCATGCATCATGATCTACCTTGGAAAACCTCTTCAGCAGTTATGCAACACTTTCCATTTTATTTAGTAACAAAATATACACATTACATTTTTATAACAAAAAGGTTCATCGATTCCAACACCCACACATATTCAGTCTTCCCATAGTCTTTTAGCAGGTTATAGTTATATTTACAAGCTGGGGGAAATAAGGGTATTAAAATCCCCTCCCCCTTAAATGAACATCATCCTTGATGTTCTACCTGTCGATGTGCTCTGTATTTACAACAATAAACAAAAATGGGTATTCCTTTTTCATGAAATCCTCCATTTCTCATGTAGCTTTATATGGACCAATGTGTTTCCACTGCACCTTGACCTGTGCAATGGTTTTGTTCCTAAGTGGGATTTATTTCCTATTGATTATGGATTGTGGCTCTGAAAGGAATTCTCCCTCTGGTTCCACCTGGATCATAGACCAATAAATTATATGATTAGAATCATGTACATATTTCTTCAGTAACGAAACATGGAAAACATTATTTGCCTTCATTGTGGGAGGAAGTGCTAGTCTATACGCTACAACTCCCACTCTATCCAAAATTTCAAAGGGTCCACAATATCGAGGTGCCATCTTGGAACAAGACCCCATTATCAAGGAACTTTTTCTGAGCCTAACTCGGAGATATACATGATCTCGTGCTTTGAACTCTTTAGGAGTCCTTTTTTTGTCTGCATTGTTTTTATGTCTATCCTGAGCTATTTTCAGATTTTGTTTTATTTTAACTACTTGTTTCTCCATTTCCTTTATCATATTTGGCCTAAGTGTAATTTTGTCTACTGGGTTATTCCAATTGATTGGAATATTTCATTGTCTACCATAGAGGGCCTCAAAAGGGCTCATCATCAATGACATTTGATAGCCATTATTATAAGCAAACTCTACTAGTGGTAGATAGTCTTCCCACTTCTTGGGATGATGCATCGCATGCATCCTTAACATGTCCTCTAACACTTGGTTTACCCTCTCTATCTGCCCATCAGTTTGAGGGTGATAGGATGTACTAAAAAGCAATTTAGTTTCAAAACTAGAAAATAAAGGTTTCCAAAAATTTGAAGTAAATTTTGTATCTCTGTTTGATATGATTTCCTTAGGAATGCCATGCAGTATAAATATTTCTTTCATGAAAATAATGAAAATATCTATTTCCTTGAAATTTGATTTGAAGGGAATAAAGTGAGCATCCTTGCTCGATTTTTCCACAACTACCATAATGGCATCATTTAGCTTGGCTGATTTTGGCAACCCTATGATGAAATCCATGGAGAAGGTTTCCCATTTCCATTCTAGAATTCGTAGGGGCTGCAACAATCCTATTGGATGCCAATGCTATGCCTTAACCTGATAACATTCTATACATTTAGATAAGTAATCAACTATTTCCTTTTTTAGTATGGGCCAATAAAATAGTTTCTTAGTGGCTGTGATCATTTTCCGATAACCAGGATGACCATTATATGGTATTTTATGTAGTTCATCCATTATGAACCTATTCAAGTCATAAAAATTGGAATATACAACCTACCTCTGTAAGTCAACAGACCATCATTCGACATTTGATATCCCTCATGTTTCATCCTTGTGAGATTTTTCTCCAGGTATGATTTAACAGTCTTGAAAAATGCATTTGTTTCTTGTGCACTTTTGATTCTCTCCTTGATGTATGATTCACATGTGCTTACAACTACCAAGTGAATCACATTCATACTTCTACTAAGGGCATCAACCACCCTATTTTATTTTCCTTTAATATGTTTGATTTCAAAATCAAACTCACCGAGGAGAGCCATCCGCCTAACTTGTCTAGAATTGAGTTTTGGTTGATACAACAAATATATCAACCCACTATGGTATGTCATAAGCACAAATATTATACCTAGGAGGTAATGCCTCCGCATTTTTAAAGAATGTACTATGGCAGCCAATTCCAAATTGTGGGTCACATAATTGATTCCATACTCATTCATTTTTATGGATTCATAGAAAATCACATGTCCTTCTTGCATAAGGAATCCTCTGAGCCCTTCATTGAAGGCATCCGTACACACAAGTGATCCGCAGGATCTTTTAAATGACTATGGTTGAGTTTTGAACTTGCATGTATTAATTAACCATTTGAGAATTTAGTGAAAGAATGAGGAGAGAAGAGGTATTATAATAGTCAAATACACATATGCAGATCTGAAAAGAATAATAAATAGCAAACCATAAGAACGCAGGTTGATGACGGAGTTCGGCACAACTTTTGCCTACGTCTCCGGGCCTTTTCCTTGTGGGGGGGAGGCTTCTTTATTTCTGCTCAAGTCCTCAAAATTACATCTCAGCAATGCCAAATGGCTACAAGACTGATCTGGTCTTGTTCTCCCAGATCTCTAGAACCCTGCGGAAAAAACGACATGCAAAACTGATGCTCCAAGCTCCCAGAAACGATATGACAGCGTCTCCACCTCAAAGGCTTCCCTGCATCAAACTGACTTTGGCTTGGCTTTCCTTCAGCATAACTCTTCTCTGAATGACTGTGTTTGGCCTCAAACAGGCCTGGTTTATATAGCATTGGAGTTGGTTTCACATCCCCAACTTCCTCCAAGAATCTGGCCTCCAAAAATGCCCAATATCCCCCAAAAATGGAAGAAATCTGCTAATAAAAGGCATATTAACAATAAGAAAAACCAAATTTGTTTCAAAAACCCACTTTGGCAAAGTTGTTGGGCCGCAGCCCCCAAACCCTAGGCGCGCGCCCCTTTTTCTTGGTCACATGGAATGGCATGTGGCCACGCCTTACACGCTGGCCCCTTCCTATTGGCCCAGCTCCTGGTCTCGTGGCGGATTATATGTGACTCATGGCTAACAGTTGGTAACTGCTCACGCGTTTTGGTGGTAGCCCCAGGCGTATGGCATGTGCATAGGACCGTTGGTCCATTAAACTGCTCCTGCACCCGTTTTTTATGTGGTATGGTTCCCCGCGTGCGTTGAACCGAGGGCTGGGGCGAAGCCCCGGCTCTTTTTAGCGCCCAATGAACCATTGGCGCAATTCAAAACCATTTCGCGCCATTTTCAAAACAAGAAACACCCGGTGGCGGCCCGGCTAGCCCGACTTGTTAGTTCATTCACCAACCGGAGGTCACGGGTTCGACCCCCGGTGCAACAAACCATTTTATATATAATAAACCGATGACCAATAATGGGGTGCCACGTGGAAGCCCTTGATTGGGCCACGTTGCACCTTCTCAACCAACCGATGTATGACACGTGTCAAACTCTGATTTGCCCACGTTTGCCACCACATCGAATGTCGTACTGACACCTGTCAATCTACCGTACTGCCACGTTGCTTGCCGCGTTAGCCTTCCGTACGCCCTATCAGCCTACCACGTCATTCGATGACGTCAGTCTGCCACGTGTCACCCTGTCAATGGTGACACGTGTCACCTCAATACTGGTCCAACTGTATGCCGAAAATGCCAAATCCGCCTGACACGTGTTGCATCCTGGTGATGCCACGTGTCCCCTGTATGGATCTGCCATGTGTCACCTTCTGAAGCTGCACGTCAGTTGTACGGCCTTGCCACATCATTTGTACGGACATGACACGTGGACTGTACGGACTGTACAGTCATCCCCTTTTTTGCCTGTTTGACTTTTCGGACAGAACGCGATATCTTCTCCATACGGACTCTGTTTGACGAAGTAAATATACCACCGGAATCAGGAAGACAAGACGGACGCAATGTCATAGGTTTCGTCGCATTTCGAGCACTTTCATTTTTGAGCATTTTTCAAGCCCTATCAGGCTTCTGGATCCAATTTTGGATCAACAAGGAAGTCCTTGTTTGCATCTACAATATTCAACACAGTTTCATTGGTTATAAGGTATTTCAACTCTTGGAATCTCTCTTCACATTCTAATGTCCAAATGAATTTAACTCTTGGAACCTTCTATAGTATCCTACTAGGCCCATAAAGGATCTGATACTAGATACATCTTTTGGGGTAGGCCAATCCATAATGGATTTGATCTTGTCATGATCAACTTCCACTCCTTCTTCAAAAATAACATGGTCTAAGTAATGAACTTGTTTTTGGAAAACGTCACACTTACTAAACTTAGCATAGAGATGATGTTCTCTTAGCACTTGAAGCACTAACTTGAGATTTTATTCATTCTCTTCCCTACTCTTAGAATATATTAGGATATCATCAATGAAAACCAACATAAATATGTCCAAGAGCTTACTGGGTACCTCATTCATTAAGCACATAAAATTGGTTGGTGCATTGGTAAGCCCAAATGGCACCACCACAAATTCATAGTGCCCATATCTTGTCCTAAAGGTTGTTTTGTGGATGTCTTCATCCTTAATTCAGACTTGATGGTATGCATACCTCGATTAAATCTTGGATAAAATTGTAGCACCCCTTAATTGGTGAAATAAGTCATCGATCATTAGCAAGGGATACTTATTCTTAATGGTCATGTTATTGAGTTGTTTGTAGTCTATGCACATCCTAAGTGTTCCATTCTTCTTCTTCACAAAAAAAATAGTGCTCCCCAATGAGACACACTAGGCCGAATCTAAAATTTGTTCAACATCTCCTTTATTTATATTTTGAGCTCAACTTTCTCTAGTGTACTCATTATATAGGGTGATCTAGACACTGGCACCACTTAGGGTACAAGTTCTATTGAAAAATCAATATCTCTTCTTGGAGGTAGACCTTGTACCTCTTATGGAAACATATCTTTATAATCTCTTAATATGGGATGGTCCTCTACGCTTGTTTTATTGTTATCAAGAGAGTTCAACACTTGTATTGCATACAAGGGACATCCTTTTCTACAATACTTCTTCACTTGAAGGGATGATATTTGTCTCACTGAGACATGATTTTGAATCCCTTGTAGGTTTATTTTTCTCCCTTCTTCATCTTCACACTCCAAAGTTTATTGTAACAGTCCAACTTGGTTTTATGGGTAGCCAACCAGTCCATGCCAATCAATAGGTCATAAGATCCTAAAGGGAGCATTTTTAGGGTTGCTTGGGTGGGTAATCCATTCATAATCAATTGGCATGCTGGTATGACCTTTGTTACCTTTATTTTTGTTCCAATGGCTAGTTGTACCAACCATGATTTGGCATGTTTTACTTGTTGCAGTTTACATTTCTCAATAGTTTGAGGGGAAACATAACTCATATTAGAACCAAGGTCATTTAAAATGGAAACTAGATGGTTGGAAATCATACCTTCCATCTCCACGACTGAAGCTTGGTGGTCAAATTGTCTATTATCCAAGGATGCATAAATTTTTGTCATGATCCTAGCCACATAATTGACTGTGGTAGCCTCTTGGATGTTGTAGACCCTCCTACTGTCTTGTTTCCTATGTGGATAGTCCCTCAATAGATGATCTTATTCATAATCCCAACATTTCAAGGGTTCTCTCTGTGCATTATCAGTCTTACCTGGGGCTAATCCAAAGGGTTTATTACCACTATGAGATGGAAAATTTTGTTTATATAAACTTTTAGTAGGGAGGCTCATCTTAGATATTTTCCCATGATTCTTAAATCTTGAGGATTTAAGCCCCTTCTTCTTGAATCCCAAATTAGTTTTCTTCTTCCAGTCCTTATGAGGTTTTTCCTTATTTTTGAATTGCTCATAGCAATACATTGCCTTCCATATAGTATCTTCTAAAGTCTTTGGTTCATCAAATTCAATTCTGTCCCAGAAGGACTGAGGCAATCCACTAATAAATCATTGCATCTTTACCTTTTCATAATTTATGTAGGGAACACACCTCATCATCTCAAGAAATTTGTTGATATATTCATCTATTGTGAGTTGTACTATCTTGAGTTCATAGAACTCCTTGGTCTTCCCATCAAAGTATTTTTCAGACAGATACTTCTTCTTAAAGTATTTCTCAAATTTTTTCCATGACAATTCCTTCTCATGGATTCCTTTCACATTCCTAAGGTCCTCCCACCAAATGGAGGCCTTTCAATTCAATTTTAAAATGGCTATTTGGGCCTTTAAGTTTTCAGAGTAGTCATGGAATCTAAAGTACTTCTTCAAGCAAAGTAGCCAAAATTTTGCTTCTTCCCCCTTTTTAATTTTTCCATCGAAAGTGTGTGGTTTGGATTTCTTAAACTCTTCAGGTTCATGACTCTTGGAATGTTTCCTCTTATTTCTTCTACTATGGGAATGTGAACTAGTCTCACTACTAGACAATTCCTTGGAGTTGTTAGTTTCCTCACTAAGCAATTCTTCCATTGAATGTCTCTTAGCTCTATGTTGGTCCTTGTTTGAGGTGATCCTCCTTGTGTGGCCACTTTTAGGACCATGCTTTTGTATCTCAGGTGGACTTTGGGTTTTCTTAGTATGATGTCTGTCCACATTACTAGTTGTTGCTCCATGTTGCAACTGCCTTTGTATATCTAATAGGATTTTCAATAGGACTGCATTAATTTCATTTTGTTTTTCCTGTTCTTTTATTAGACTTTCATTGTGAACCCTACAACTCTGTAATTCCTCCATGAAGATTCTTCCAGTTTCATCCAAATCTGGAGGGGATTCCACCGCCCTCCTCTCATCATATTCTTCTTCTCTATTGTGGGATATTTCCCCCAACTCATGGTGTGTCACCATTCTTTATGCTATAGTTTTCCTACTGTCCACTGACTGTTTGAGTGCTGATAATTTTTTTTATGTTAGTTAATTGTCTACTAGTTTATGAACAACACATACAATTTGTAAGGTGAAGTCAGATTCCTTATTTTAAACACTAGAAACACACAATTCATATTTTCGAAACATATAAAAATGACATAATGTTTAATTCCTCTCTTCAATAGTGGTTTAAATAAGCTTCTTATGAATGGGGTAAGATAGGGTGTTACCTCTTAAAACTTCTCTAATAAAATTTTATGCGACTCATTCATGAGCCCAAGCAAGCCATGTGTTGTTTCCCACTTTGATACAACTCTATCACACACCCAACCCCTAAGTACCTTTTTAAGGGATGGGATATAAAAAAAATTCTTAACCTAATACCCATGGCCTAGTAATTACTGAAATATTTACTTTCTCTTTTCCCTCTTAGAAGTAGTTTAACACTAACTCAATAAATTACTCATATAATTATGAGTAATTATAATATAACACAATGAGGATAATTATATTACTGTGCTTAAACAATTATAACCATTTTAAACTCATTACAAAACACTAAATGATGATCAAAATAATTCAGGGAAGTAAGCAATAGAGTATTCAACATCAATCACACACATTAAGTATACAGAGACATATATTCCTGAGGAAACCCATAAAGGGAGAAAACCTCTTCTTCTTAATATGATAAGTAGTCTTTATTTTCGGTACATTATCATTCTTATGAGAACCAACTCTTTGTGAGGCTACCACCTCTGTTTTACCAGATGCAACTTGCTGGGAGCACCAAATCCCTAGTTTCTCTAGCACCCACTTGAAGGAAGCACCAACTCCCTAAGTGTTCCAACACCAAATGGATGGAAGCAACAAATTCCAATCACACATGCACCAACTTGTATAACAAAGAACAATAGTTTTCCCTTACACCACCCTACCACCCTAGTTTTTCTGGCTACAACTAGATGGAAGCTACAACTCCCTATGTTCAAGAACCCACTTGAAACTCCGAGGACAACAGACCTCCCTAGCACCACCCTACCACCCTAAGATATAAATGTTTGCTTGCTAAATTTTATTACAGTGATACAGTATTTATCAATGGCTTAAAAGTCTTATCATTTTTATGCTACACTACTCTTCTCTGTCGGCATCAGTGTCTTCCTTCTCGCATCTTATTGTGCATTCTATTCTTCTGTGTTTTATGCTCTGTGCACCATGTCTATTCTATTCGCTAGGCCTCCCCTCTGCACTTTCGCACATAACCTTGTCTTTCTTCTAGCTACATGAATAACTATCCAAATCGTTTTACAAAGAAACAACAACCTCTCTCTGTCATGAAATTTTACTTTTATTCCTTCTCTCATCATCCGTTACACTCTGCATCTCCAACGCTCAAGTTAGGAATATAAAAAAAAATCAGGAATCATGATTCCAACACTCAGGAACAATGATTCATTTAGTGCAACTGAATCATAACTGATCAAGAAACCACTAAGTGAAACAACAACCCTTCGATCAGATTCTGTTTGATCAACGTCGTTGGATTATACACACAGAGGCCTTTTTTACTTTTCAATGTGTAACCTCCAATGTGGCGCCTAGCAACGCTATCTCCTTTCCCTATATTTTGTTGATTTGACCTTGGGTGATGTTATCATGTGGACACGCAATTTTGGGCACGGCCAAAGGCAGTTTGAGGGAAACCTATTTTTCACCCCACAATTCACTACAGATCTCCATGTATGCCTTGGGCGATACCATGGTTTTGATTGTAGTCCACTCAAGAAAAATTAAGACTCGAGCATGTTCTGACCCCACAATTGAGAACAACCATTGATCTCCAATCCCTTGGCGATGCCTCTCGATCAATGGTTGTTATATGCTTCGGGACTTCATCACTTTCTACCAAGACCAGATCGACGACCCTTGTAACCCTTCTTGATCAACGATTGAGATTCACTTAGGGTCTTCGATGCTTTCACTCTCTACTTTCCTCCGAATTATTTCATACCTGGAGTTCACAATTTGTTGATGTGTGTCCTCCTACAGATCGACGGTCCTCAGCTCCTTCAAATATTTAGGCTTCAGGTATTTAAAATCTCAAATTCACTTCCTTCACTATCTCTCAGAGTGTTTTTCCCTGAACTGCACATATTTCTGCCACACAAACTTTTGGAAATCGACGGCCTGGATCTTCTTCAACCCTCAGGTCTTCGGCGTTTAGGACTTCAGGACTTTAGGCTAATCGTTGCTCCATTTTCCTCGGGAGTGATCACCTATTGAGTAAGTCATAAGTGGTGGACATTGCTTGTTTTTGGTTAATACTTCCACTTACACTATCCTTCCACTATAGTAGATCGACGGTCGAGAATGCTCCCGAAGTGATCTTTAGATCAAACATTTTGTGTCGACTTTGGGACTTTGACATTCGTAACTTTGGGAATTTGGGAAAGTACTGGTGGTAAAACTCCTAAAGTAAAAATATGGAGTGACGTAACTTACTTACATCACTTAATGAAGTGTCACAAGCCGAGTAGTTTCCACGTGTCACTCAGATTCATGATTTTCATGTACCTGAAATGCCGATTCAACTTGGCACTTGTCATTTTCTGATTGCGACATGTGTCATTGCTGACGTGGTCTACCAACTTGGTCTGCCACATGTCCTTGTAGACGTGGTCTACTGACGTGGCTCTCCCTAATGTAACGTTCATCGCATTTTCTCCAGATCTGATGGTCCTTATTCATTTCAGATTTCGGGCTTCGGGTAATTCGACTTTCAAGTTGCCAATTCTCCCGAAGTGAGATTTCTCGAACAATAACCTCCTCGCAAATTTTGACGTGAACCAAATGTTTTTTGTTGATGATGTTATTAGATAGATGGCTCGATCTATCTTTAGTGCTGCTCTTCTATCTTATCCTATCATTCCACTTAGAATGATCCAACGTTTGTCGGGTATTCGATTGAAGGTCCTTTGGATCGGTGATCCAATGACCATTGTATCTCTTCCTCCTGAGGTTTCTCACCTTCTTCTATGCCTTCTGTTCTTGCCATCAATGGAAAGCACACTCTTCCTGTAAACATGCCAAAAATATCCCCCTTTAGCATTGATGGCAACCCTAAAAGGCTACACTATTCTGATTGGACCTCCAACCGTAGCATCCAGACAACACCTTTTCTCCCCCTTTGACATCAATGTCAAAGAAAAAATGCTCCCCATGAGCAGTTGAAATACTTTTCAGAGGTATCATATATTCAACCAACACATACTCCTCCTGACAGGATGGAATCTCTTAGGTGAGAGAAGGGATGACACCCAGCTTCTGACGAAGATATTCAAATGGTGTCATGGCTAGGGGTTTAGTAAATATGTCTGCAATTTCTTCCGTGGTTGGAATATAATGCACTTGAACAACTCTGTTTGTAACCTATTCTTTGAGAAAATGACATTTTATAGGTATATGCTTAGTATTTGAATGGAGAAAAAGATTCTTGGAGACACTAATGGCACTGGTGTTATCACAGTGAAGTGGAATTGGATCAGTATAAGTTACTTTCAAATCTGCAAGAGTTTGTATCATGCATAAAATCTGAGTGCAACAAGTAGCAACAACAATTAACTCTGCCTTTGTAGTTGATAATGAAATAGATCCTTGCTTCTTACTAAGCCATGGTACTAACGAATCACCTAAGAAGAATGCACCTCCAATGGTTCTCTTTCTCTCATCCAAACAATTTTCCCAATCAGTATCTAAATATGCAGTTAATTGAAAATTATGATTTCTAGGATACCAAAGACCATAAGTCATTGTACCCTTAAAATATTTGAATATCCTCTTGACAACTACTAAATGAATTTGTTTAGGAACATACTGATAATGACCTACCATTCCAATATCTTTCATTATATCAAGACGAGATGATGTGATGTACAGAACACTGCCTATCATTGATCGATATGTTATTTGATCAACATCAGGTGAAATATCATCTTTACTGAGCTTGCAACCAACCACCATAGGTGTACTAACAGGTGTATAATATTCCATTTGAAGCCTTTTCAACATTTCTCTTAGATATTTCTCCTAAGAAAGAAATATTCCTTCAAACCTCTGAGTAATTCGCAGACCAAGAAAAAATGACGGTTCCCCTATCATAGACATTTCAAATTAAGATTGCATGGCAGAAGCAAACCATTGTACTAATGAAGCATTATTAATTCCAAATATGATGCCATCTACATAAACCAACACAAGGAGCAAATCAATGTCCTTTGTTTTGATATATAGCATGCAGTCAATTGTTCCTCTCTTGAACCCTTTGTCGAGAAGATACTTATTGAGTTTGTAATATTAGGCACGATGAGCTTGTTTCAAGCCATACAAGGATTTCTTCAACTTGCAGAAAAAGTCAGGGTTATCTGATAGTTGGAAACCTTATGGTTGTTCCATATAGACTTCTTCTTTTAGATCTCCATTTAGAAAATCCAACTTGACATCCATTTGATAGACTTTAAACTTCTTATGACATGCATAGGCAAGAAACATTATGATGGCTTCCAATCTTGCCACTGGTGCAAAGGTTTCATCAAAATATTGTCCTTCAATATGTGCATATCCATTATAGACCAATATTTCTTTGTTCTTGACAACTTGTCCCTACTCATTCAATTTATTCTTAAAGACCCATTTGGAACCTATGACAATTTTACCTTCAGGTCTAGGAACCATCTCCCAGGTATTTTTTTTCTCAATCTAGTCAAGTTCATCATTCATGGCTTTAACCAAATGGTCATCTTCACTGGCTGCATTAACATCTTTAGGTTAAAAAAAAGACAGAAAGGCATTCTGAGATTGTTCTGAGACATTATTCAACTTATTTCTTGTCTGAACTCCTTGGTTTAGATGACCAACTATCTGATGTTCAGGATGATTCTTCCTAACTTTGGAGGGTGTCTTTTTCTTGATCTCCTGGTTTGAGTCCTGCAGAGTATTTGTATCTAACTCATAGTCTTCTCCTCCCGATTCTTGGACTTATTCATCTTCAACTTCAGATGTGTCCTCTGTAGCAGACTCAATATTGTTCACCTCTCTTACTGGGACTCCTTAATCAACCTTTAGATCAATGCAATCAACTTATTTATACAATATTTTATTAAAACATCCATATCCTTTACTATTGGTAGAATATCCTAATAATATGCCTTCATCAGCCCTATCATCATACTTTCCAAGGTTTTCATTATTATTATTTATGTAGCACTTACTCCCAAAGACTTTGAAGTGTTTGATTAAAGCAGGTCTTCCATACCACAGTTCATAAGGTGTCTTGTCACTGTGTGGTATGAGGTGAGTTTTGTTAAGAATATGGAATGTTGTGTGTATTGCTTCTATCCAATAGGTTTAATCAATGTTCTTCTCATTCATCATTGACCTGGCTATTTGCTGAACTATTCTGTTTTGCCTCTCAACTACTCCATTTTAATTGTGGAGTTCATGGGATTGTGTATTCTCTCTTGATCCCATGTTTATCACAGAATTCCTTGAAATCACTTGACATAAATTCTCCTCCTTTGTCTGATATTACTGCCTTTAACCTGTTGCCAGTTTGATTCTCAGTTAAAGCCTTAAATATTTTAAATTTCTCAAATGCTTCATCTTTTCTTTAAGAAAAGAAACCCAAGTGAGTCTGGAGTAATCATCAATGATCAAAATGAAGTAGTTTTCCTTCCTTGTGCCTTCATTTCTTGATGGTCCACATAGATTCATATGAACTAATTGCAGTGGTTTCTCTGTTGAAGTAGATATCTTGGATTTAAATTGTGTCTTGGTTAGCTTTCCTACTTGGAAGGGTTTACATATAGAATCTTGTGGATTTGATATTCTTGGAAGATCTTTTACTGCCTCAAGATTTTTGAGCTTGATTAAGTGGTCAAATTTTAGATGTCCAAGTCTGCTATGCCATAACCAAATTTCATCATGTTTTCTTAGATGCCACTCTTCTCTATATTCTTTCAACACATATACATTATTATATGTCCTTATGCCTTTATCCACCACTTGTCCTGAGTTTACAGACTTTATATTACAATCTTTGGAAGTGAACACTTCACATCCTTTGTCACACATTTGACTTACACTAAGCAAATTATGTTTCAGCCCATCTACAAACAAAACATCATGGGATTTTCCTTTTCCATTACTCAAACTCACCATCCCTTTACCCCTGATTTTACCTGGTTCATCATTTCCAAAGGTCACATTTCCTATTTTTCTTTTACTTATAGACAAAAACTTATCCTTGTCTCCAGTCATGTGCTTGAAACATCCACTATCTATATACCAGGGGTCTTTTTGTTTTTGATATGAAAGTACTAGGCCACATTTTTCACTATCTTTCTTTTTCCATGTGCTGGCATTTATAGCTAATGATTTTATCCTTGGATCTGCTTTGTAATTCTTCAGATGGCAGTTTGCAGATTGTGGCTGAAGTTATGAAAGTTATGGAATTCGAGCTCATTATTCAATAGGTCAAAGTGATTGGTGCAACTTTGTCTACTCATTGGATGTTTAGTTCTATGTTGCAAACATTGTTTATTTCTTGATCTCCTCAGTTGCATGTCTCTAAACTTAATTTGAAAATTTGCAATCTTATGGCCAAAATTAAAGCAGTAAAAACAATATCCATGGAAGAAATTTTGTTACCTGAAGGATGGCCTTCTTCTTGGAATTTGTTGCTCCATCTTCTGATATCTTTTTTTTTTATTAGGGATCATCTTGTCTTTATTATCTTTTGGCGGCAGAGTACTCACATGGTCTAATGGTCTACTGACTTGGAACTTGATCATCTTTACTGGCTCTTTGCTTTCTGGTTGTTTGTTGTTTGAACCACTTACATAGCCTAAACTAGTATTCAACAAAGGAGATCTTTGTTTGCTCAGAATGTCCTTTAGCTCTACTGAGGCTTTAATGCTTGGAATATTTTGGATATACAATGCTTTAAAATTCTCCATCCCTTTTCTGGTTTCTACTACCTCTTCTTCCAAGGCTTCACATCTTTCCTTCTTCTCTAATAACTATTGTTTCAGAATGTCCCCTATTTTCTTTACCTCTTATAATTTCACTTCTAGCAGGGCAAAGTCTTCATTAGGTTTTTTAATGTCTTTCTCGAACTATATCAACATTTTCTTTTTCTTTTTCTTCTTAAATCTGAGTCTAGCAAATTATTCTAGGGCACTGATCAGTTCTCCTTTCAAGTCAACCACAACTTCTTCATCATTAACATCACTTCCTATTCTTTTATAATCATAATATTGTTTGTCCATAAGCATAAATTCATTAACCTTATCTTAACAAGAAGAATCACTATCTGTGTCTCCTGAAGAGTCATCATTGTTTACACATAAACTTTTATTTTTACCGAATCTCTTGGATTTGTACTTCTCTTCACCTTTAGAGTTCTGATCCTTATTCTTGTGTGGACACTTAGATGCAAAGTGACCTATCTTTCCACATTTAAAACATTTGAAGGGAAACTTTCCTTGGTACTTTATTGATCCTTTCTTTAGTCTTCTCATGATTTTTTCTTCAATTTCATCAGGCTCAGAATCCTCATTCTTATCTAATTTAAATGATGCTTCTCTAGAGGTGGGTTTATATTTACCTATCCTCATTTCATAAACAGTCAGGTTCCTAGGAGTTGGTCAATAGGAAGAATTTTAAGATCATTCAATTCTTCTATTGAAGAAACTTTTGGATTAAATCTATCAAGGAGAGGACTTAAAATATTCTGAACTAAAGAGGCTTCCTCAATTTTTTCACCAAGTCCTTTCATTGCATTTATTAGTTCTTCAACTCTCAGAAAGTACTTCCCAACAGTTTCATCCTCTCTCATGTTTATCCATTCAAACTGTAATCTGTAAGTTTGAAGCTTGGCATCCTTTACCTTCTCATTACCTTCATAACTACTAGTGAGTTTGTCCCACATTTCTTTGGTAGATTCTAAGTGCATAACTTTTACAAATTCTTCTTCTGCAAGAGCACTCAAAATAACATTCATATTCTTAGAGTTGAAGATGAATTCTAGCTTGTCATCCTTAGAATCTATTACAACTGGGTTTACATAACCAGTCTCTACCACATCCCATACATCTGCACCTAAATCCATTATGTAGGTTCTCATCCTAACTTTCCAGAAGGAAAATTTTGTTCCATTGAACAGGGGGGACTTATTGGTTGAAGTTCCTTCATGGCTAGTCATGTTTAGGCTCTAGGATCTATCGTTAGATAAAAGGAACCAAATCTGATACCAATTGTTAGAAAACTGAGAGGGAGGGGATGAATCAGTTGTTACTGTGCTTAAACAATTATACCCATTATAAACTCATTACAGAACACTCAATGATCATCACAATAATTCAGGGAAGTAAGAAATAGAGTATTCAACATCAATCACACACATGAAGTATACAGAGATAGATATTCCTGAGGAAACCCATAAAGGGAGAAAACCTCTTCTTCTTCATATGATAAGTAGTCTTTATTTTCTGTACATTATCATTCTTATGAGCACCAAATATTTGTGAGGCTACCACCTCTGTTTTACAAGCTGCAACTTGTCGGGAGCACCAACTCCCTAGTTTCACTAGCACCCACTAGAATGAAGCACCAACTCCTTGAGTGTTCCATCACCAACTGAATGGAAGCACCAACTTCTAGTCACACACCGACCTATATAACATAGAACAATGGTTCTCCCTTGCACCACCCTACCACCCTGGATTTTATGGTTGTAACCAAATGGAAGCTAAAACTCCCTATGTTCAAGCACCCACTTGAAACTCCGAGGACAACAATCTTCCCTAGCACCACCCTACCACCCTGAGATATAAATATTTTCTTGCTAAAATTTATTATAGTGATACAATATTTATCAATGGCTTACCAGTCTCATCACTGTTATGCTACACTTCTCTGCTCTGCCTGCATCAATGTCTTCCTACTCGCATCTTCATGCACTTTCTGTTCTTCTGCGTTTTATTCTCTATACACCATGTCTGTTCTATGCGCTATGCCTCCCCTCTGCACTTCCGCATATAACATTGGCTGCCTTCTAGATGCGTGAATAACTATCCAACTTGATTTACAAAGAAACAACAACCTCTCTCTGTCACGAAATTTTACTTTTATTCATTCTATCATCATCCGTTACACTCTGCATCTCCAACACTCAAGTTAGGAATCTAAAAAACGCTCAAGAATCATGATTCCAATGCTCAGGAACAATTATTCAGTTAGTGCAACTGAATCGTAACTGATCAAGAAACCATGAAGTGAAACAAAAACCCTTCGATCATATTTTGTTTGATCAGCGTCGTTGGATTATACAGAGAGGCCTTTTTGACTTTTCAATGAGTAAACTCCGATGTGGAGCCTAGCAGCACTAGCTCCTTTCCCTATCTTTTGCTAATGTGACCTTAAGTAATGTTATCACGTGGCCACGTAATTTCGGGCGTGACCAAAGGCAGTTTTAGGAAAACCCACTTTTCACCCCGCAATTCACTACAGAGCTCCACATATGCCTTTGGCGATACCATGGTTTTGATTGTGGCCTGCTCAAGAAAAATTAAGACCTGAGCATGTTATGACCCCACAATTGAGAAAGACCGTTGATATCCAATCCCTTGGCAATGTCTCTCAATCAATGACTATTATCTGCTTCGATACTTCAACACTTTCTACCAAGACCAAATCGACAACCCTTGGTACCCTTCTCGATCAACGGTCGATATTCACTTCAGGGCTTTGATGCTTTCACTCTCTTCTTTCCTCCGAAGTATTTCGTACCCAGAGTTCACGATATGTTGACATGTGTCCTCCTATAGTTCGACGGTCCACAACACCTTTGACTCTTTGGGCTTCGGGGATTTCAAATCTCAACTTTTCTTCCTTCACTATCTCATAGATTTATGCCATCCATCCTTCTGGAAATCGACGACCTGGATATTCTTTGGCCCTCGGGCCTTTGATGTTCAAGAATTTGGGACTTTAGGCTAATCACTGCTCCATTTTCCTTCGGAGTGATCACCTGCTGAGTAAGTCATAAGTGGTGGAGACTTGTTTCTGTCGGTTAATACTTACACTTAACCTATCCTTCCACTGTAGTAGATCGACGATCGAGAATGCTCCTGAGGTGAACTTCAGATCAAATGTTTTATGTCCACTTCGGGACTTCGACATTCGGGACTTCTGGACTTTGGGCAAGTACTGGTGGTAAAACTCCCGATGTAAAAATCCTGGAGTGACGTAACTTACTTACGTTACTTGATGACATGTCACGAGTCGAGTAGCTGCCACATGTCACTCAGATTCATGATTTGCACATACCTGAAATGTTGATTCAACTTGACACTTCTCATTGTCTGATTGCACCATGTGTCCTTGCTGATGTGGTCTGCCACATGTTCTTGTAGACATGGCCTGCTGACGTGGTTTTCCCTGATCTAATGGTCATCACATTTTCTCCATATTTAATGGTCCTTATTCATTTTGGATTTCGGTCTTCGGGTAATTCAACTTTCAAGTTGCCAATTCTCCTGAAGTGATATTTCTCGAACAATAACCTCCTCTCAACTTTTTATGTGAACCAAATGTTGTTCGTAGATCATGTTCTTAGATTGATGGCTCGATCTATATTCGGTGTTCCTCTTCTAGCTTATCTTGTCCTGCCACTTAGAATGATCCAATGGTTGTCGGGTATTCGGTTGAAGGTCCTTTGGATCAGTGATCCAATGGCTATTGTAGCTCTTCCTCCCAAGCTTTCTTGCCTTCTGCTCCACCTTCTATCATTTCCATCAATGACAACCACACTCTTCCTGTAAACATGCCAACAATATATATATATATATACATGTTTATTTATTTATTGGGGAAAAGGATTAATTATATTCAACAACCAATTATCCTTTTATTAATTATTATTATATTTAATCATATTATAATATGATTAATTTATATCAAAGAAGCACTTAGGATTATCAATATCAATTAATACCTAAGCCTCCAGACTTCGACAAAATTCCTCATCATGCATTTATGAACCCATATCTTTTGAATGTCGAAGTCCCAGAGAGGGTCCCACTCATACACTACCTTTGTACAAATATAATTAATTATATTAATTTATAATATAATTCATCACCTTAAATGTTTAGCATTAATATTAAATTAAAAATGGAAATAGGGTTGGTACTTTATCACGTACCAATATCACAATAAACCCATTTAATATATATTATATTACTCAATTTCGTTAATCAATCACATTAAATACAATAATATAAATAATTGTATTTATTATTTATGTAACCTTTCACTCAGGGAAAGAAAGGGTTCGGGTATTCAACGACTTTGTCTAGTGAAATCCAATCACCCAAACATCCCGAAGCCCCGAAGCTCCAAACTCTGAGAGTTCCGAAGACCATGCAATGTTTAAAGCGTTTGTTCATGAGTTATTCTCTGGTGTTCTCATGGCTATTTCCCTCCACAAACTTTAGCCTCCATTTCCAGAGT
>ML780678.1:32305-50197 GCA_009831015.1 Picea engelmannii
ATATATATATATATATATATATATATATACATGGTTTTATTACATGGATAATTTAAATGAATAAATATAAATTTCCAGTCTTATAAAGAGGTTTAATAAAAAATTATATTCCAAGGAGATTTCTCCATCCGTAAAATTAAAATATAATTATAATCTCGACCTTCTCGTGGGTAAATGAATAGAATTGTATTTCCTTATTTCTTTTCTTTACTACTCTTACTAAATTTAAGGAAATGATCCTAATACAAAGATTTACCTCCACAGTAAATTCAGTGTTTCTACTAGGATTTATTGCCCACCAAAATTTAAGGGGATTCTTCCCAAATTTAGGAGATTTAACACAACTTAAATATAAATGTTTATTTATGCCCTAAATAGAATTTTGAGAACTTTTGTATTTTAATTTCGTTTAGACCAATTTCATGTTTATGTCCTAATTATTTTTCCTCAATAATTATTTCTAAGGACTTTTAATGTTTTCCCATAATTGGGATTATTTCCTAAAGTCCACATAGATTTGATATCTCCTAACTTTTTTGGCATAGGATTTGAGGACATACTAAAATGGAGCACTATTATTCAAAAAAATCACTCTCTCTTATTTCAAATGTGTTATAAAGATTTTTAAATGTTCAGTCATCATTTCCCAAGCATGCATTAAACTATACAACAAAGTCAACCACAACATCAACTCCCATAAATCTCATTTAGCACACATATAGTTAAGAGATAAGAAATTAAATTAGAAGAGATTTATCTAAGACATTCTCTTTTATTCTACTGAAATTTCTCAAGTCACTTTTGTCAGATATTAAACTTACACAGTTCTAGAACATAGTATACAATTTTATCTGATCTAAACACTACAAAGATCTAACCAAGAGTACTTATCTTGAAACCAGATAGTGTTGCAACTACTGAAAGGGGTGCTCGTTTCCACCCAACTGTAGGCACAAAAACTCCTAGACAAATTTACCGTTGACCACCCCCTAGCTAGATCATGATGCTCTAAGAGAGACTCTTCCTTCTATTCAACAACAACTAGGGACGAAGGCCGCTCTGCTCCTCCCACATGAACTTGGAAGATCGGTTTTCTCTCCACCAAGCAAGGGGGTCTACAATGAGTGCTTCCTCAGTCACTCATCTTCTCTACAACCACGTTTATCAGCTTGGACTGAAAACACTTCCCAACAAGTTCTTGTACCTAGAACAAGTTTGTTTTTCGGTTCTCTTTAGAACTAGTGAGTTGCACATGCTCTCCCTCTTCAAAAATGGTCACCATACCCATTCCCATTGCATCCTCTTCCTCTTCCCATGAATTTACCCTATTTTCTTTCCTTCCTCAGTAATATTTTTTGGGTCCAAATCCCCATTTCATGGTCAGGTCAGGAATTTTTCATATGGGTACTCTGCCCATCTCCTCATTGAATATTGAGGAGGAATTCCCAACTACGAGCCTGACTGGTAATTTATTTTTCTGGGTTAGAGGATTGTTTTGACTCTGAATAATTTAAATCCAGTAAAGTACTAGCCTAGTGGGGGTCATCTCAACCATTGTTGGTTCCCCTCACCATCTCTCTCATGCATCATGATATACCTTGGAAAACCCCTTCAACAATTATGCAACACTTTCCATTTTATTTAGTAACAATATATATACATTACCTTTTATAACAAAAATTTTCATCAATTCCAACACCCACACATACTCAGTCTTTCCATAGTATTTTAGCAGGTTATAATTATATTTACAAGTTGGGGGGAATATGTGTATTACACCATCTGTAAAAGAATATGTTTCCTATCCTCCTATGTTTTCGAGTACCTCATCTTGATGGTGATGTAAATGGGTCATGTAAGAACACACCATTCAACTTCCTTAGATCTACACAGATCTCAATTCCTCATGTTTTCTTATCTTTTACCACCTTTGAATTGGTCCACCCATATTCTTCTATCGGTTCGATGATTCCCACGTCCAAAATCCTATCTATTTCAGGCTTTACCTTCTCCTTGTACCTTAGATTTAACTTGTAAGTCCTCTACCACATTGGCTTAGCTCCTAGTTTCAGTGGGATTTTCATCTCACCTAAGTCTCCTGCTATTCCCTTCATCTTTGAAAATTTTGTTGGAAATAGGTCATGATATTCTCGCAGTAAGTATGAAATATTCTCAACTGTCTCCTCACTCCAATAATCTCCTATCTGCACAAACTTGCAATTTTCTATTGTCCCAATGTTTACCTTCCGTGTCTTTATAAGCTATGTATATGCGACAAATTCAAGTTGTGTCCCTTCTACTACTCATTCTCCTTTTGTCTCAGGTACTTGTACATTCATGGGATCCTCTTCATCATACTCTTCCTTAGCTACGTTGTAGCACTCTAGTAGCTCGCGAACAATCATCTTGGCTCTGTGTGCACTTCATACTAGTACCACCTCCATCGTCTCTTCTTTCGAGAAGATGTTCATTCGAATCACCTGTAGCACTGCATCTATTGATGGAGATTCATGTTCAAATGTAAACATGATTTTGAACTTGTAGACCAGCTCTTCCCATCTTGTTGGAACTTATCTCCCTACACATCACCAATTCCAGATACCAGTTCTTTGAAGTTGTGTCTAGTGTGTGTATAAATATTCGCGTACACTCTGTTTCTAGTACTGAACTCAATAATTCCCTGCACTGTTCCACATGACCCACTAGATCACTCTCCCCTGTATATTTCTATGCATTTTTTTCTTTGTTAGTTCCAAATCTTATTTTCATTACTCTGTTGCATTGTGACCAGTCTTTCATTCCCTCTTTGTGTGCATCCCAACATCTGGCTAGAGTCTCTTTTAATACAACATCTAGTGCTAACAAAAAAAAAATTCCAGGTACCTGCAACTCAAATGATTTTACAAACATACTTATATCAGTTAATCCATCATACATGGTTGGGTCACAGATCTCTCTTCCAATCCAACACAAGGATCGAGTGATGTGCGCACATTGTCTGGTTGACACGTCATGCATTATCTGTTGCAAATTCTATAGACCTTGTTTATAATATGACGCACATGAACTAATACTTCACCAACTCAGTGCACCATCTTCTATTGGGATGACATAATCCTCCATCCACGTAGTCATGTTACACAAATTTTCAATGTCATTCCCTCTTGTTGGTTCTATGTATCTCTTTCCTTCTGATGGGTCCAAGGGTGCAATTACATTCAAATATCCAACTTCAAATATCATCTCCCTCCTCTTCAAGTTCATGATCACTTGGTTATCAAAATCCAATTCGTGTCCCATCACTGATAGATATGGTTGGTTTTAATCTACGATATCAATAACTTCAAAGTATGCCACGATCTTAATAACTTCAAACTATGTAACACTACACAACCCATCTATGTTCATAGGTACTCCTGTCATAAAACCAATTGGTACTATTTTGTGTTGATTCATGAGCCTTAGCTAAATAGGAGACCATACCAACTTGGGTTTTCCCATCAACTCTGATGTCTTCTTAGGTAACACATTCATGTTAGACCCTAAGTCCAAGATAACATTATACACATCATACTCTCCAATCTATGCACTGAAACTGAATTCTTCATTGGTTCTCTTCCTGCGCAGTACTTGATTTACCATCCTTTGTGCGACATGAGTTTCCCTTCCTCTTGTATAGTGATCAATCATGTCATATAATGTACTTAGTGTAGTTTCATCCTTATTATCTCTACACAACTTCTTAGGAATTTTGTTAGCATGCTTACCTTCCCAATTGGTTTCTCTGGCATAGCGCGATCTTCTACATGAGGCACAGCTGATGTTGATGCTCCCCAATCCACTACGAGTACTTACTTTCTTTATCTATGATATGTATCCTTTTATTGTTGAGGATCAAAGTCTATCATAAGCTCTGTTGACTTCCTTACCCACTCTTCAGTATGCTTTCCTTCATTTTTCCTATCAGTCCCTGTCCCAGCTCCTCCGTGCGTAACTACTACTACTCTTGGTCCTTAATTGCGCCTTTCGACTTATATCTTCTGTGCATTCAGATTCAGATTCCATTTCTAGTTTCCTCTAGCCTGCCACTTCACAAATAGTTAGGGACAGTCTTATATCGATTGATCCAGTACTCTGAAATATGTGGGTGTCGTACACAGATTCTACCAGTTGCGGGCCAAGTTTCCAGGTTGATTACAATTATAACATATAACCGGTCCTCTTCCTCCTCTACGAAAATTCTCTCTACCTCAGCCTCTACCAAAGTTTCCTTTTTTCCCTTGATTGAAACATCTTTGAATTTTGTATTGCGGACCCCCCACTTTGGCTGCAACATTCTCTTCTTGGATTATGTACATATATGATGCACGCTCCCTCATTAAGTCGAACACTCATAAATCCTTGTACTCATGTCCCACTGATTTGAAAAAACAAGTTCTTTGGCATACTTTGATACTTTTGTAGTAGTGGACACTCGGTTGAGTGATGGCCCCATTTCTTACATATCTCATAGTATCCTCCACCTGGTAATGGATTCAATGCTCCTATCAAAAAATAATACGCGAATGTTGGGAATTCGTCCTTGTGATGGCCTTCAGTCATACTTTTTGTATGCCATACTTTCTCACATTTCTCCTTTCCCTTTGTCAGTTCTTCCAGTTGAATTTTCAATGCATCCAACTGCATCTGAACTTATGCCATTCCTCGATTGTCTCCCACTAGAGATGATTCTAGTTTCATTGCAATTTCTTGTGCCTCGGGTTGCGATGCAACATTCTGTTGGATCAATGGTCTGGGAATGTGTGGTAGAAGCCCTGCAATAAACCATTCTTGGAGTTGTTGATATGGAATCTGGAAAGTCAATCTACCCATCACATCCTTAAATCTTTGTTCATAATCCCATACCAAATCTATTTGTACTTGTTTGATCTCCTTTAGTTCTGTGATGTACTACAACTCTGACTTTGGCTTCTTGAACTCCTTCAATAGTGATTTCTTAATCTTTGCCAAATTCATGTCCTATATTGTAGGCATGTTGCTATGCAAATTCATATACCATACTAGTGCACAATTTCATCCTATATGTTATTTTCATCCCAAATCATCTCACAAACAAACAATTGTTGTTTTGGGTCCTTTGACCCAACTCCGTAGAACTCAAGTAGTCTAAGAGCATTTTCTACCCCAACCATGTTTCTTTTTGTAGTCCCTCTTCTTCGTGATGATGACCGACTCTGATTCTGACTCTGCGCACTACTTCCACTACTTTGATTGCTACTACTCAATCCTCCTTGTCTAACTACAATTGCTTTTGACAAATATTCAACTATTATTTCTGATTGTGGTGACGCACACAGGGTCATGGATTCGACATAGGATCTTGTCTAAGTAGGACTTACTGGTTATTCTATTATTGGAATGGACTGAAGCTCCTGTTCTTCTCCTTCTATGTATGATACCTAGACGATTTGGACTAGTGTGCATGGTTTTATCACCTCTGCCTCACTGTGTGGCTCTACTTTCTCATCCCCAGTTGCTTGCCTCTTGTACCTCCTTCCCCTTTGAAACTCTCCAAAGTCATATTATTCCTCTAGTATACCCTCTTCTTTCATCCTCAGTCCCTCCCTATCGTTTTCATCTTCATGCTCTCATATGATCCTCCTGCCATCCCTCGGATCCTCTATGTGTGTGAAACCCTTAGCAGTCAGATTCCATTATCATCATGTGCTTTTCACACAATAGCATATTTACCCACGTACCTAATGATTTCAAGAACCTCCCGTGTGAAACTTTGAAAAAGTCCCTTTCTGCAACACTCTGTGATTGAATAAAATCTACAAAAAACGTTGTAACATAACCTCCTAGTATGTTATCCAACCAAAAATCGACTACTCGATTCGTTGGGTTACTTACAGAATACATTTGTCTTACCAATTCAGGAGTCCAATTCCTTGACGATGTAGCACTTTACCTTTCAGTTTTCTCCACTAATATTTCTAGCCACTCAATCAGAATAATTGGAAATTCGCCAAAGAAAATTTCATGTAGATATGCGAAAACATAGCTTTGCATCCATTGCTTGTCACTCATCCGAGGGTTTCTGTTCTCTTTTCATGCAAACTCTTGTTCCTTCCTTTCCAACCATTCTGAGATCTCCCTCTTAGTCGACCTCCAAAACATCCTCTTATTCAAAAAGCCTCAGTCCCAACAATGAAACAATTTGTTGGTATTATCGTGTGCAGGTTGTAAGACCTTAGGTTCGGTTAATGTATGACCAACAAAACCCACCAGACACCGGCCCTTTCAGCATCACCTTCTTGCACAAATGAATTCTCACCCGAGGTATGTATTGGGACTGTGAGAACCAGGCTTCTGCAGTAGTAAGGGAATGGGAGGCAATCATTCGGTTCATTCTTACTTATTATGATGTGCACATAAATCTGTTCTATTCATTATTAACTTATAATTCAGATTCCTATAATCAACATATTCCAGAGTACTGTATAGATTTGTTTATGTTACAATCATGAACATTGTACCATATTTAACCCATAATACAAATATATTTTATGATGCATGCAAATAGAATTAATAATCAAACATAGAAATATAGATGACACATGATTCTGTAACATCTCTTTAACATTCCTTTATTCATTCTTCTCATCCACCGATTTCTACATTCAAGAACTCTGGAACTCAATATTGACCTGAACATAACAGAACAAAATATAACATAACAGAACCTAACATATCATAACAGAATTGAACCCCTAATCTCCCAACCCATTACATATTTATATATAAATCTAGGGGAAAAACCCTAATCTGTTCATCCTAAAAATACCCCATTACACTGCATTACCAACTCAATTAATTAGTTATTTCTACGACTTTCTTCTGCTTTTCAATATGCATGCTTCTTTTATATTGTTCTTCTATTTCAAGAATGTTGGGCTATTATCCTTCTGTCATGCTTTATTTTCTTGCTTTATCCTTCTGTTTGCACGGTGTCTTCCTTCTATGCACTTTCCTCCTTATGGATGTGCATCAGCTACGCACTCTACGCACTTTTCCTATACTTAGGATTTTTCCTCAACACTGTATCAGAACTGCAAAAATATTTCCCAAAGATGGTTTTCGAAAAATATTACATTGTTGCATGCAGAAAAATTAGATGAAAAGAGATGGGGGATAAATCCACCAGAAAATGGAAAAGGGGGTGGGACTTAAGTCTTAGAGAATATTTTAATAATATTTTGGGAAAAGTGTAAGTTATGGATATATATTTTATCTTAAGATCTTAAGGGAAGGGAATAGGTCACCAAGTGGATAAATATACTTCTGAAGGTTACAAGTGTCAATTTTATGGCATGCAATATATATTGTTGGCCTTGGTGTATTTCGAGGAGAAATCATTTGAGGGGAAGATTCATTATTTATTTTTTACTCTTGTGTGCAAAAGGGGTCAGACCATCTAAGAGAGGATGATTATTACCTTATCTGCACAAAATATTTTTTTAGGTTTTTTTTTTATTGTAATTCGAGTTTTTCTGTCAAAAAGGCAAGTTGTGAGGTTGGTGAGTAGTCTCTCTAGGTTAGATATTTTCTATCGAAGAGACAAGTTTTCAGGCTCGTGAGCAATCTCTCCAGGTGAGAGTTTTGTTTGGAATTGTTCCCTGGTACGTTGATCATTAATCATAGGGATCGGATAATTCATGCTTGGCCTATTGCTAGTAACCCTAGAAGGGAAGTGGGGCAATCGAGGGACTGTTAAGCAGAGAAGGGGAACACTTCCTTGGGTATGATAGTTGCATGGGGAATGAGAGACTATAGGCTAGTTACAGCATCAGAAACCTTGGACTGAGAAATTATGTTGAGTATCATACCTTAGCCTATCACTAGGAACCTTTTTTCCCTGGTGGAGTTAATCCCTAGCTCAGGGGTGGACTCTTGATGAAAGCTTATGAGCAACAAAGTCTATGCCTAGGAGGAACATCTAAGTTCTGTGTGCAGTTGGTGACTTTCCATAAAATATAAGTGTCTTTATGTGTTTTTCTCATTTATTGTGTGCTTAGTTATCTGTGTTTAACATGGGTTTGATTATTTTATGATTGTTTCATATAAGTAATAGCTATTATTTTGTAATATTCTTCTTTCACATGTAAAGTGGTGTTGATAGTCAATATTTGTAGTCGTGCATGAGTATGAAAATTATTTTTAGTTTTCTTGTTAAGTTAATATTATGATTATGGTCATGAGTCTCCAAGGTAGGGTTTGAAAGGAAGTGTGTGTAGGAAAGTATCATGTGTGCAAAGGAGGTTGGAATTCATTGTGTGTGCAGGGAATTAGACCCCACAGAAAAGGAAAATTGTTGGCCCTCAACCAAGTTTTAAGGAAACATTGATCGTGTTTGACCACTTTTGGGACTTCGACCAGTCTTTGACATGCTAGTCGAAGATGGAGCGCCCAGACAGAGCTGAGATCGTGTGATATCACCTGTTTTGTGAGCTTGTAGACCGAGCAAAGGGTTTACTATGGTTATGGGATGTCTCCCCATGGGTTTACCCATGATTAGGCCTTTTTGTAAATGTATAATTAAGTAGCTAAGAGATGTAATAAGAGAAGTGATTGGCTATGTGAATAATATGTTAATGTTGGCTTAGTGTAAGAGATTGTAAGTTTCTTTGTGCAAACTGACAGTGTAAAGTAAGGCTCTGTGCTAGTAAGGAGTTGGATTTGTGCCTTGACCTGGTTTTGGGAAGGAGGATCTGGCGTGCTGCGCGCAGATCTCTTGTCCTCTGGGGAGTCTGGTTTTGTGGATTTGTGCACATGAGCAGATGAATGTAAGAATATTGAAGAATAATAAAGAATACAAGAAGAAGTTGGTGGACGTAGCCTCACACTGGGGTGAACCATGTATATTCTATGTCTTGATGTGATTTGTGCGATGTTGTTTATGTGTGTATCTTCTTAGTGTTGTTGTTGTAATGTATGATGAATGCATCTAATGTCATTTCTTAGTGATTGATGGTATTAAATATAAATGAATGTTAGATCCAAGATGATGCTATGTGCTAAGTGAATGGAAGTAATTGATCTTTATGGTTACTACGTTGATCTATAATAAGGGTTTAATCTACGATGTGAATGATATTCAAGAAACTAATGATTATTGTTGTTTAAGTGCTCTGTTAAGTATTGTAATCACAGATATGTGTCCTAGACTTGTTGTAGACACTTGAGTCCTGCAACCCCCCCTGCCTCTACCTCAGGTGAGACTTCATCTGCTTCGCAGGTGTTTCTTAAAGGGTTGGTCGTTAGGGTTTTGTTGGTTCATTGAACCTTGGGTCTGCCTCTGTGCCAACAAATGGTTCCGTTGCTGGGACCTGAAACTGTGATTGCTGGGAACTGAAGAAAAGAGAAAGATTTGTGCGTAGATCTATTGTTGTAGTGTGCAGTATTCTAATTGAATTGTGAAGCTCTGTGATAAGAAATAAAATGGATCTAAGGAAAAGAGGTAAGATCTTAAATCTTTGTGCTCTGGTAAGGGTAATATAAGTGGAAATTTTTTCTTTGAAAATATGAATCTAGATATGTTTGATAGATTTTGTCCTAGTATGAAAACTAGGGCACAGTTAGAAGAAAGAGTTGATATGAATAAATTTGATATAAATAGAGAAATATATGTTATTCCTATGCATAGAAATAATTTTTGGACTAATAAGTGGATGCAGGAACCTAGAAAGAATTTTTGCATATTGCAGTTCCAGCACTATGATCCCAATGCGCAGTACAGGAAAGGTTGGGGATCATTTAAAGGAAAGAGAGGATTGACACTATGTTATAACTGCGGAATATTGGGACATCTTGCTAAGGAATTCCCTGATATAGGTCCTATTTGTCTTTATTGTAAAGCTATTGGTCATGAAGTTGAGGGTTGTCTAAGAATGATTCCTAAAGTTGAAAAGATGAACATGAGACAAGAAAACTATAAATAAGGTCAAGAGACTAAGGATATGTTAGAAAATCAAAAAGAGAAAGACTCAAAGAAAGCTTAGACTATGTCAGTACAGTTAAAAGAAACAATGGATGACTACAAGGATTCCAGTTTGTTAGAGATCTTGAAATTAAAGCAATGCATCATCACAAGAATATGAGACTTTGACATAGACTGTGTATTGGATGAAGAAACACATGTGAAAATTATGCCAGAAAGAACTTGGGAAATTTTGGGAAAGCCTGTTGTTAGTGATCAAAAATGATTTCCAAATCATTGAGACATCATATCACAAGATAGTCATTAGAGAGAAGATTTATTTTAGAATCTTAAGTCATGAAGTCTTAAAGACATGTTTAAAACAATATCATTCCAACACATAAATCAAATTGCATTTCAAAATAGATCAAAAACTAATTTTTATCTTTCGGTGGCTAAATGGTAAAATTACAGTGTTGTGAGCCATCGAAAGTCAGGGCTTTCGAGGGCTAAATCAGTTTTTCAAGGGCAAATGAGCCGCCGAAAGTGCATAAATTTTCCAGAATGCATTATTTTGGTCAAATGGTCAAGATTTGACTTGGTTGAGTGTATTTAGGAGCAGGTGATGACTATTGATCAAAGACATTATGAAATAGCATCCATGAGTGCAGGTGGAACTTCATTTGATCAATAGAAATATTCTAGGGATCAAATCCTAAAATGTAGGAATATGACTAGATTTGGAAATCTGGATTTTCCTGTTTTAGTCACCTTCTTGGGAGACAGATCCTGATTAGCTGGAAGAGTATTTTTCGAAACTAAAGGAGTCATTTCATAAGAACTGGATTCTCTTCAATAAACTCTCTTAGTTTCCCAAGATATATTTTGATTTGTGAAATATAGGTCAATCTTTGAGCACCATATTTCCAGAAATTAAATACTTTGTTTTTCCTGTTTTAGTTACTGTATTTGAGGACAAATTTTGATGAGATGGAAGAGTATTTTTAGAAACTGGAGGAGGTATTTCATAAGAATAGGTTGATATTGAATAAAATCTATCAGTTTCCCAAGATATATTTTGATTTGTGAAATATAGGTGAATCTTAGAGAAGCATATTTCCAGAAATTCTAAATTCTGTTTTTTCTTGCCACATCACAAATTTGAATTTGTGATAGATATCTTCCACAAACTAAAGATAGGAGAAGTGGTTATCAGATCCATCTTTTGAGGATATCAAATAAGTTTGTAAAGGTTATATAAGCCTGTTGATTTCATATTGTAAAGTGGGGGAAAACAGTCTGAGAACTGTGGTTCTATTCCTGAAGACTTTTACATTTCATCCTTTGGAAATGTCCATGAATATATATTGACATCAAGCTTCTTTCACTTTGTTTGTTCAGTTTTCATCTCCTTTATTTCCAAATTTATGTATACTCAATGAAATAAGGCTATCATCCCATCTCTTTGTTGGTATATTAGACTTATATACTTTGCTTCTTATGTTTTTCTTAATTCCAGATAGCTGTCATCCTATCAGTGCATTCATAAACTAAAGATGGAAGTATTTACTCATTTGGTCTGGCCATATATTATATGCTATTGTATAGATATTTTTGTTAGCATAATGAGTCTTCTCCATGTTTCCACATATTGATTAAAACCTTCTGAACAACATAGTTGAAAGCCTTGGTCTTTCGAGTGAAGTTATGGGTTTCTAGGATCTCAAATAATTTTGTAAAGTCTATATAATCCTGTTGATTTCATATTGTAAAGGGGGGGGAAACAGTCTGAGGACTGTGGTTCTATTCCTGAAAAACTTGTACATTTCATCAATTGGAAATGTCCATGAATATATCTTGACATCGAGCTTATTTCACTTTTTTTGTTCATTTTTCATATCCTTTCTTTCCAAGTTTATGTATACTCAATTACAGAAGGTTGTCATGCCATCTCTTCGTTGGTATATTAGACCTATATACTTTGCTTATTATGTTTGTCTTAATGCCAGATAGTTGTCATCCTATCAATGCATTCATAAAATAAAGTTGCACGTATTTACTCATTTGGTCTGGCCATATATTATGTGTTATTGTATAGATCTTTCTGTTAGCATAATGAGTCTTCTCCATGTTTCCACACATTGATTAAAACCTTCTAAACAAGATAGTTCAAAGCCTTGGTCTTTCGAGTGAAGTTATGGGTTTCTAAATGGATATGAGTTTATAATGTCATCCGATTTGATCCTTTTTCCTCTACATTATTGATCTATTTAAGTTACCAAGATTACACCCTTTACACTCAGGGAGTGATTTCTTGGAGTGATAACACCTGCTATGATACCTTCATTGGGAAGTATAGGCTTTTTTAAAGGAAAAATGATAACCCTATGTGGGAGAGTTACTAACATACCTATGATTTCTCATGAAACATCGACTGAAGAAGAGTTTGAAGTCATTAAGTTTATTGAGAACATCGTCCCTTTTCCAGTTTTGTTAGGAAAGACTTCGATTGAGAAGGATTACATCAAAAGAAAAGTAGAGGAGGAAGCCATGGAACAGAAAAATCAAGAACTAAGGGACCTCATAACTAGAAAAATAGAGTGACTAATAGAAGAAAAAGATGATAAGTCTAAGAAATAAAGGGAAAGAGAATTAGCTGTCAAATTTGAAAGAACACAAGAAGGTTTGAAGGACCTATCCATGAAAAAAGAAAGTATGTCCACCCAGGACCTAGTATGAAAAGAGGTATTACCTTTGAACCCTTTGAAAGAACATCAGCAGCGCGAAGTCACTATTCTACAAAAAGATAAGCATAATAATGGAAAGAGGAATCCAGAGACTCGGATCATAGGGAAGAAGGTAATGAAACTTAGTAAGAAGAAAGATAAGCTAGAAAAACTACAGGAGTCTCCATAAAAGGCTTCACAGGAGGCAGATCTGCAGAAGTTGAACCTCGTCGGAATAGCAGAACTACGTAGAATGGCACTTCGCCATGACGAAGCTATATGATCGTTGGAGGCGCCCCGACCGTTAGAATAACGCTCCAAAACGACTAGAAACACAACTATTGATGGACAAACCATCGTTGGACCATTGGGACCGTGCCATAACGGACAGATTCATATTGATGGATGCATTCCTGCCCGTTGGAGGAATCCATTACGACACTTGTTTATTTAACCCATTGAATGCTACGCCGTGATCACATTTTTCTACCCATGAATATTCATGCTAACAGAGAATCCATTGTATTGTGTTGTGATTTCTAGTCCTCACCATTCATTTGATTACCTCTCTTATCTATTTGCCTACTCGATCTATTTGGTTACAAGTGTGAATGTCGAGCGAACATAGTGCATTAGAGAAGTATGTGGAGGATATTATCGTGGAGCTCATGGATGAGAGAGTTATATGAGTAGAAATACAAACGTCATCGAGTGGCGGACTACAAGAATCCTCCTTGACTGGACATTGTTCCAGCCATACTACTGAAAAGTGAAGCAAGCACCACAATGAACTGGATAACGCGAAGCAGATCCCGTCAGTCTTGCTAGATTATATACCGCTTTTGGCTGGCACAGTTAACCACGATTGTATCCCACATGAATTTGAGTACATGTTGATCACTAAGTACATCCCGAAGGGGATACACATAGTTGGACCCCAGTTAGGACACATCCCATCACTGAAGAACAACGAATTTAACCTCGGACATAGGAAGAACTATGTGATTCAAGAGCCACATAGGTATTTGATGAAGATGACTGGGAAGAAGCCACACATAGTCTCCTAGCCATGTATTAAGGAGCTCCCATAATCAACGATCCTGAATGTAATGAGGATCCCTCAATTTGGACGACATAAGGGGGTTAACGCATGCATTAAAATCCTCCTATCATGATATCATGGAGGATATCTATGGCTTGACAGGCACGTCACTGTGGATACAAGGAAAATGGAAGAACAAATCCAAGAGGCGCAGTAGCAGGCCTCCACTATCTAGGCAGAGATGAAGTCACTCACTGCAGTTGAGGAAACAAAGAGATCACAGGAGCAACACGAAGTCCAGCAGCAGATTATTTCCATCCAAAGCAGAGTCATGGAGGTTACATAGAGACTACAGTTGGTGAAGGACGAAGCCTACATGATTTTTGAAGAGATTGAAGGACAAGGTTCACAACTATACCAAGTGGTTGCGACAGTGGAACGATGCTTGGAAGGGCCTATTATAGAATAGGTGATTCAGGAGTTCGATGAGCAGGAGACTCTAGAAAAGAAGCAAGTTGAGGAAGCTTGAGCTAAGATCAAGGCCTTCGAAGTAGTGTTGCCCATATCTGAGTGACTTGGGACGTGTCACAGGTGAGTGTTGGGTGCCTGTTAGCCCTTGACCAAGTTTTAAGGAAACATTGGTCTTGTTTGACCAATTTTGTGACTTCGATGGGCTGGTAAAATATGGAGTGCCCAGGTGGAGCTGATATCGTGGGACCTCACTTGTTTTGTGGGCTTATAGACTGAGCAAAGGATTTACTAGGGTTATGGGATGTCAACCCATGGGTTTACCCATGATTAGGCCTTTTTGTAAATGTATACATAAGTATTTAAGTGATGTAATAAGAGAAGTAGTTGGCTATGTGCATAATATGTTAATGTTGGCTTTGTGCAAGAGATTGTAAGTTTCTTTGTGTAAACTGATAGTGTAAAGTAAGGCTCTGTGCTAGTAAGGAGTTGGCTCTGTTCCTTGACTTGGTTTTGGGAAGGAGGATCTGGCACACTGCGCACAGATCTCATGTCCTCTGCGGAGTCTGGCTCTATGGATTTGTGCACATGAGCATATGAATGTAAGAAGATTGAAGACTAATAAAGAAGAAGAGAAGAAGTTGGTGGACATAGCCTCACACTGGGTGAACCACGTATATCATGTCTCTTGATGTGCTTTGTGTGATGTTGTTTATGTGTTTATCTCCTTAGTTCTATTGTTGTAATGTATGATGAATTCATCTAATGTCATTTCTTAGTGCTTGATGGTATCAAATATAAATTAATTCTAGATCAAAGATGATGTTATGTACTAAGTGAATGGAAGTACTTAATCTTTATGGTTACTACGTTGATCTATAATAAGGGTTTAATCTGCGATGTGAATGAGATTCAAGAAACTAATGCATATTGTTGATTAAGTGCTCTATTAACTATTGTAATCACATATCTGTGTCCCAGCCTGGTTGTATACACCTGAGTATTGCAACCCCCCTACCTCTACCTTGGGTGAGACTTCATATTCTTTGTAGGTGTTGCCAAAAGGTTCGATAGTTAGGGTTTTGTTGATGTGATGTTGAAGCGTTGAACCCTGGGTCTACCCTTGTGCCAACAAAAATAAAAATTGGTATGTGACGCCAGAAGGGTTGCATGCAAAATAGTTTTGTCTGTTCATTATGGTTGTGTGCAGTTGTATTGAGTTACTTATGTTTTGTTTTAATTTATGTAAAAATAATAAATCTAGTGTGGCATGACTCAGATTGAGGTTGAGAACATTACTTACAAGTGATATTGCGCATACTAATGTTTTAGAGTAGAATCTGTGCAATGTATTTTGGAATAGCATTGTTTAGTATTAATCTGGGTAATGTTATGGTATGGTATCAGAATAAGTTTGGTAGCATGATTGTTACAGAATGAAAAAAGTTGATTCTATGATGTGGCTCAACCTGGGTGGCTAGGGATGTTACATTGTGGTATCAAAGATATGTTAGAGCATTTTGGAGTAGCATGGCTCAGCTTGGGTGGATGAGGATGTTACATTATGGTATCAGATTTATTGGTTTAGCATTAGACTTGTATGGGCCAGAGAACAACAAGAAACATTAGAGTTCCAGTTCAACACTGAGTCTGCATGGGTCGAGTTCTACTTAAGTCAAAATTTTGGAATGGTAAGTGGATGAATTTGGAATTTCAGCATGGACATGATGTGCATAAGATGAGAATGTGTAAGTGTGTGCATTAAATGTTGGGTATTATGGGGTGTGGCACTACAACTGTGCAGTAAACAATGGTGGACAGGTATGTGCACTAAAGGTTTGGGGCTGCACGAAAAAAAATTGTGGTGCATGCACAATATTGATGCACAATGTACATGTTAAATGTTGGATTACTGATAGGAGGGGTGAATCAGTAATAGCATAATTATAATCCTCTTTCTTCAAATAATCCAAGTCTTATATCAATGTAGAATTATTATCCAATAATGAGAAATAAGAAATGAACAATCACACACATACATAGTACACTAGTGTTTTATGTGGAAACCTAAATTAGGATAAAACCACATAATGATTTTTCTTATATGTCTTGAAGAATTGCATTCATTGGAAGCACCAACTTCCTTTTTTTTCCAACTGCAACTGGAAGGAGGCTCCAAACCCCTAGTTTCTCAGGATACAACCTGAGGGAATCTCCAACTCCCCAATTCTCTGGCTACAACCAGAAGGAGGCTACAACTTCCTATGTTCTCCGGCTACAACTAGAAGGTGGCTACAACCACTTGTCCTTGCCCCATCCAACTGCCCTGAAGTAGAAGTAGAATGATGGAACCATTGTCACACTATCACTGAGAGATATACCTCTGTAAACCTATACCAATAAACCTGAACCATGCATCAACCATGCACCAACCTTTAACTGAACCTGTAATCAACCTATACCATAAACAAGTGCATCAACCATGCACCAACCTATACCATAAACAAGTGCATCAACCATGCACCAACCTGCACCAAACAATCTGTAATAAACCTGTACCATAAAAAAGTGCATCCAACCATGTATCAAGTATGTACCAATTATGTGTCAACTACTCATCAATATGTACCAACATAATCAACTATACACCTCATGTATGTGCCAACTCATCAACTACTTGTCTCAACCATGTAACCAGCGTGTGCCTCAACCAAAATCCCTCATTAATTTCATCATCCAAATATGATTTATAACTTTGAGCAAAAGACCTAGTGTATATTATTACATACTTGCAAACCTTCCTTAACTTTAAACAACAAGAGACTAGCATTTACATCAAACTTTTCTTTAGTCTCACATGACTAGTTTTGGATTAGTCAACAACCCTAACTTGAAATAATCATAACTTTGTACATGTAATGAATAAATATCTAAAACTTATATACAATGTTCTTCAGTGTGTTTTATGCAATTCCTCCAAGTTTCACTGCTTGGAACCTCTCAGAAAAGTAGTTATAGAAAACATGGCATACCTTGCTAGATTCTGGATTATTCTAGAGAGCGACCTTGTAGAGTGTGCCCCACATGGAATATTTGTTGAATCAAAATGAAAATGTTACACAACATACTAGAGACTGTACTCTAACCAAAAAAAAAATTCTTATTGAATTTGGATCTGTTATGAAGAAGTTATGACGTTTTTACCTAAAACACCTGTTTTTGACTAGTTTTGGGACTAGCCACAAACCCTATCTTCCATGGAGTGTAACTCCAAAAATACAATGACCCACAAGATTAATTGTTTACAAAATATACTTGGATATATTTCCTCAATTTAATAGCAATTTCACGGTCTGAATCATTCTATAAAAAAATTTATTGTGAAAATGGTGAGATGACTTGTAAATAACATACCTTAGAAAGCATCATCAAAATAATTTATCCTTCCTGGAATTCTGGCCTTGTTTTCTTCACATTCCCTCAAAAATTCGCTTATATATCCTTTGGTTACCTCAGACACCTATAGGTATTCAATATGTTCAAGTGTGTCTAAAATGAGAGAGCCTTGCCTCTTATTTATACTCTCCAAGTAGCTTCCTTAAAAACATCTTCTAGGTCACTTTGCCCACTTTCCTTATTTTAGGGTTAACCCACTTCTAATTTCTCCATTAAATTTA
>ML780678.1:50222-88129 GCA_009831015.1 Picea engelmannii
CACTTTGAATTATAGTACACTCATCAATTCACTTTATTATTTACCTTCTAAAATCTCTTAAACCACTTTGACTACTTTGACCTTTTGAGGCTTCTAGATGACATAAGAGGGTCCTCCAACTTCGTAAGGCCATAACTCTCAAACCGTGAGAAGTTATGTGACGTTACACATACTACCAAAAATGGAATGACATGTACCATCCATATAGAATAGTATTACATGCAAATATATCAAAACTCATACCATTATCCATCAAACAAACTTGCCTCCATTACCTAAACTTGGGTTCTCCAACTTCTCATGGCCATAACACATACCACCGGAAATGGCATGACAAGGAATATCCATCTAGGATAGTTTCAATGAAAAATTCACTGAATTTCATCTCATTATTCCACAAATAAGGATGGGTTCTCTAACCATACTTCTAGGATAACTCAATCCTCATAGCGTCTTCTTGTGAGGGCTTTCACCATAAGGGGACCACTTTGGAGTTCATCCATTTCTACCTATTATCAACCATGTCAAGGCAATAATGAGTCATATTTACATCAAACAATATTGGGTCCATTACCCAACCTTTTTTCTATGGGGCTTTCTTCAAGGGTTGACATCAATGACAAACAACCTTAATTAACAATCTCCCCCTTTGGCATTGATGGCAACACTCTTATGCAATACTGAAATCATATCACTCATGATCCCCCTGGAACCATGCCTCTTTCCTCTGCATCTGATAAATATGATCCCTCTGGAACCATGCCTCTGTTCTCTGCATCTGATAAATCTCTCCCCCTTTGTCATCAATGGCAAAGGTATATTTCCATCCGGGGTTGCTCCCCCTAACTGAACTATCTTCTTATGGTGCTTCTCGTGTACATCTAAGACATATAAGATAAGCATTCAAAAGAACTCATTTTGGAGTAGAAATAACTCTGAGTCTATGGTGAAGATACTCAAAGGATTCCCGTGGAAGTGGTTTTGTAAAGATGTCTTCCACTTGTTCTTTTGTGCCCACATACTCAACTCTGATGTTCTTTTCTGCAACCTGTTCCCATAAAAACTAATACTTGATTGGAATGTGCTTCGTCTTGGAGTGCATCACCATATTCTTTGAGATACTGATGGATCTTGTATTATCAATATAGATTGGAATGGGCTCATCATACTCAACTTGTATATCTTTCAGAGTTTGTTTCATCCAAAGAACCTGTGTACAACATGATGTTGTTGCAATGTACTCTGCCTCGATTGTAGATAAGGATACTGATGATTGTTTCTTGCTTAGCCATGATACTAAACACTCACCCAAGTAGAATGTTGCTCCATTGGTGCTTCGTCGATCATGAATACAACCTACCCAATCTGCATCTGTGTAGGTAATAACTGATAGATCCTTTCCTTTTGGATACCATAATCCAAACTCTTTTGATCCTTTGAGATATCTGAAAATCCTCTTCACTGCTAATACATGTGATTCCTTCGGTGCTACTTGAAATCGTGCCACCTGTCCAACTGCCTGCATTACATTTGGTCTAGATGTTGTCACATATAATAGGTTGCCAATCATTGACCTGTATTGCCTCTGATCTGTAGACTTTGAATCATCATCTTTGATCAACTTGAAACTATTTTTCATGGGATTGATAATTGGTTTGAAATCTTCCATACCGAACATTTTTAGCATTTCTCCGATATACTTGTTTTGAGAAATAAAAATTCCTTGGTTGCTTTGGTGTATATAAATTCCTAGAAAGAAGGATAGTTCTCCAACTAACGACATTTCAAATTCATTCTTCATATCTTTTGCAAATTTATAGCTTAACCTGTCATCATCACTACCAAAAATAATATCATCAACATAAACTTCAATTAATAAAATATTACCTTGACTTACCTTGATGTAGAGGCTATTGTCTGCACTTCCTTTTCTGAACCTTGCCTACTGCAGATACTTATCCAGTCTAGAGTACCATGCTCTAGGAGCCTATTTTAGACCATACAAGGCGTTCTTTAATTTACACACATAATCTGCATTTTCTGACAACTTAAATCCTTCCGGTTGTTCAATGTATTCTTGTTCTTCAAGTTCCCCATTTAGAAAAGCTAATTTTACGTCCATTTGATACATTTTAATATTTTTGGAGCATGCATAAGATAAAAGAAAATGGATTTCTTCCATTCTGGCAACTCGGGAAAATGTCTCTTTAAATTCGATTCCTTCAACCTGTGCATATCCTTTACATACCAATCTAGTTGTGTTCCTTGTAACCTGTCCATCTTCATTCAATTTATTCCTGAAGACCCACTTTGTGTCAATCACATTCTTATTCTTTGGTCTTGGAACCAGTTCCCAAATGTCATTTTTCTCTATTTGATCCAATTCTTCATCCATGGCCTTATTCCAAGATTCATCCTTCTCGGCTTCTTCAAAACATTTTGGTTCAATTGTAGATAAGAGTGTTAGGTGTGTTTGTTCTGGTGAACGGATTCTTCTTCTAGTCTCAACTCCTGCATATTTGTTTCCAATAATTTGATCTAAAGGATGATTCTTCTGTACTCATTTACTGGGTGTCTTTGGAGACGCTTGTTGAACTTGATCTTCTACTTTTGTCAGATTCTCTTCATATTCCTCTTCTACCTCTTTTTCATCTTTTTCTTCTTCTTCTAAGGGTTGTTTCATTGATTCATTTTCTTCCTTTGATTCTGGTCTGCTTGTTTCATCAATTGTGACATTGATGCTTTCCACAACTTTGTTCAATCTTAGATTGTAACACTTGTATGCTTTCCTTGTACTTGAGTAACCAACAAGTACTCATTTGTCCACACGAGAGTCAAAATCTCCCATTCCACCATCTTCTCTTTTGATATAGTATTTTCTTCCAAAAACTCTAAAGTGCTTTACATTTGCTATTCTTCCTTTCCATAGTTCATAAGGAGTTTTGTTAGTGTTGTTTTTCAGCATTACTTTGTTTTGAATGTAAACCAATGTATGCACTGCCTGTGTCCAAAAAATATCTGTCAATTTCAAATCCATTAACATTGTTCGAGCCATTTCCTATATTGTCTCGTTCTTTCTTTCAACAAGTCTATTCTGTTGAGGTGTCCTAGCAATGGAGAATTTCTCTTTTATTCCATGATTGCTAAAATAGTCCATAAATTACTTTGAGGTGAACTCTCCTCCATTATTAGATCTCAAGCATTTGATTTTTGAATCCATTTCATTTTCAACCATTTCCTTGTAAATCTTGAAGTTTTCAAAAGCTTCTGACTTATTCTTGAGAAAGAAAGCTACAGTCATTCTTGTATAATCATAAACTAATAACATGAAGTATTTCTCACCTTTTAAGCCCTTTGTTTTAGTTGGTCCAACTAGACCATTATGCACAATTTCTAGTGTTCTTGTCCTTGAATATTCCTTTGATTTAAACCTGGTCTTTGTTTGCTTTCCTTCTTGACAATGCTTGCATAAAGTGTTGGTTGGTTTCGTGATCTAGGGCATTTCTCTGACTGCTTCTCTTTTGCTGACTTTGACAAGTTTATCAAAATGTATTTGCCCCATTCTTTTGTGCCATAGCCAACTTTCATCCTCATTTCCTAGACAACACTTTTCATTTCCAATTTCACTTAACACATACATGTTTCTTGAATTTCTTGTAGCTGTAGCGACCAATTTCCATGAACCTTCTTTTCTTATCTCACAATTTTGTGAATCGAAAGTAACTTTATGACCTTGGTCACACATTTGACTCACACTTAGAAGATTATGTTTCATATCTTCTACCAGTAGAACATTTTTTGCCTTTTCATTCTTGTTCCCAATTCAGACTGTGCATTTTTCAATGATTTTGGCTGAATCATCATTTCCGAAGGAGCCTGATCCATCTCTTTCCTTTCGTAATGTAAGAAAATTGTATCTATCACCTGCCATGTGTTTTGAACATCCACTATCAACATACAAACCATGTTTTTTCTTCTTATTTGTTAGAGAAATTGTGCATTCTTCATTGCTATATTGATCTTTCTTTCTTATCCATATCATTTTCTGAGGTTCTTATCTGTGATTGTTGTTATTCTGTTGAGGTTCTTTAGGAAGGAATGTCATTCTGCAATCTTTGGCCACATGTCCAAAATTGTTACATTTGTAACATTCCACTTCAGTGCTCAAAGATTCAAACCTATTGTAACTTATTCTCTGTGTCTCACTAGTTCTGCTTGAATAATCCCTTTGTGTATGACTCTCAAAATTGTTATTGTTCCTATTGTTAGCTCTGCAATTCATAGCTTTATATCCAAATTTATTACATACATAACATAAACAAAAAAATATATTTTGATACCTGGGAGTTGAAGATCTTCTAAAAGGAGGGGCTCTTATGAATCCTTCTTCTTCTTAAGGCCTATTTGTCTGTTGTTGATTTTGAAATCTGAATCTTCTTGGTGGAGGAGTGTCCATGTAATCTTCCTTGTATATCTTCCTATCCCCTTTGATTGTTTCTGCATAAATTTTTGGATATTTTTCTTGACCCGTTGTTTTGGAGCTTGATCCATTTTCTGTCTGATTGTATCCAAGTCTGGACTTGTCAATATGATATTTTTGACTACTGATAATGTTATCCATAACTTTTGAGGTATTCTGCATATTTTTCTTTTGAATATCCTTTCTTGGTGTGACAATCTCTGCTTCCAAGTTTCCAATGATCCTGTCATTTTCTTCTAGCTTTTCTTTGAGTCCTTCATCAATTCTTTTATCTTCTTCTATTTGAACCTTCAATTTTGTGATCATTTGTTCTAGTTCTCGAGTATGTTTTTTCTTGTCTAGTTCTTCTTGTAGTTTCTTGTTTTTCTTCTTTTCTCTTCTGATAACTTCTATGGCACACATTAATTCTTCTCGATAGTCAACTTATGCTTCTTCAATTTGTTCTTCGACTTCTTCGACTTCTTCATATTCTTCTTCGGAGTCTTCTTTGTCAGAGTCTTTTACTTCCATGAATATAACTCTTCATGTCTTACTGTCACTGACTTCATCTTCATCTGATGATGAGATGTCTTCTTTGGTGCATAATCTTTTCTTGAAAACTTTCTTTGTAGTTCTTTTTCCTTTATATGTGTGTTTTCCTTTTGAGTAACCTTCATCATTTCTCTTTTTCTTATGAGGACATTTGTTAGAAAAATGACCAATACCATCACAATTAAAACAAATTAAAGGAAGCTTACCTCTATACCTACCGTCGGTTCCCTTTTTCATTCTTTTGATGAAGTTGGCCACTTCTTCATCATCTTCTGAGATGTCACTGCTGCTGCTATATTCTTCTTGTTCCTTTTTCTTTTTCTTTGATCTTTTGGTTGCTTTGAAGGATGCTTCTTTTACATTTGGATTTTCTTGTTCAGTTCTCATTTCATATGTTGTGAAGATTTCATGTAGTTCATCCATGCTTATTGAGTTTAGATCATATCTTTCTTCTAGTGTTGATATCTTAGGGTTAAATCTCATAGGAAGAGATCTTAGTACCTTTTGAACAATTACAGATTCTTTGATTTCTTCTCCCAATCCTATGATTGCATTCATTGTTTCGTCGACTCGTAAGAACTAGGTTGCAATATTCTCACCTTACTTCATTTTTAGTTGTTTGAACTGACCTATGTAAGTTTGAAGTGTTGCTTCTTTGAGTTGTGTATCTCCTTCATAAATATTTCAAAGCTTGTTCCAAATATTTTTAGCGGATTTACAATGTGCAACTTTGGTGAATACCATATCACTGAGACCATTCAAAAATGCATTTTTGGCTTTGGAATTATTCTCACCGAGTTTCATTGCTTTGTCATTTGTTGGTGGAACTGTTGGTGTTGGGTATCTATCTACAATTGATTACCAAATTTGAAATCCCTGTGCATGTATATATGTCTTCATCCTTATGCTCCAAAAAACATACTTTTGTCCATCAAACCGTGGTATTCCATTTTTATACAAGTTGGTACTCTCCATGGTCTACCTTTCAGTGGTTAAATTGATTTCTAAAGGAACCTTCTCTGATTCCAATTGTTGGATTATGGAGAGGGGGGGTGAATCAATAATAGCGTAATTATAATCCTTTTTCTTCAAATAATCCAAGTGTTATATCAATGTAGAATTATTATCCAATAATGAGAAATAAAAAATGAACAATCACACACATACATAGTACACCAGTGTTTTACGTGGAAACCCAAATCGGGAGAAAACCACATAATGTTTTTTCTTATATGTCTTGAAGAATTACATTCATTAGAAGTACCAACTTCCTTTTTTTTCCAGCTACAACTGGAAGGAGGCTCCAACCCCCTAGTTTCTCAGTCTACAACCTAAGGGAAGCTCCAACTCCCCAATTCTCTGCCTACAACCAGAAGGAGGCTACAACCCCCTATGTTCTCTAATAAATAAGAAGAGACACATATGAAACATATGAATGTAAGAATATTGAAGACTAATAAATAAGAAGAGAAGAAGTTGGTGGACATAGCCTCACACTGGGGTGAACCACGTATATCCCGTGTATTGATGTGCTTTGTGCGATGTTGTTTATGTGTTTATCTGCTTAGTGTTGTTGTTGTAATGTATGATGAATGCATCTCATGCCATTTCTTAGTTCTTGATGGTATTAAATATAAATGAATGCTAGATCCAAGATGATGTTATGTACTAAGTGAATGGATGTATTTGATCTTTATGGTTACTGCGTTGATCTGTAATAAGGGTTTAATCTGCAATCAATGAGATTCAAGGGTTCTCCAACTTCACATGGCCATAAATCTCTAACCGTGAGGAGTTATGTTACATTCCACATACCACCAGAAATGGAATGAAAAGCAATATCAATATAGGATAGTTTCAATGATAAATTCACTGACCTTCATCTCATTATTCCACAAATAAGCATGGGTTCTCTAACCATACTTCTAGGATAACTCAATCTGCAAAGTGTCTTCCTGTGAGGGCTTTCACCATAAGGGGACCACTTTGGATTTCATCCATTTCTACTTATTATGAACCATGAAAAGACAATAGTGAGTCATCTTTACTTCAAAAAATATTGGGTCCATAACCCAAATTTTGTGCTATGGGGATTTCTTCAAGGGTTGACATCAATGACAACCAACCTTAATCAACATTAAATGATGACAATGTGCATTGGTGTGTGTTGAGTACCAACACACTAGTATATTTCAAAAGGAAGGATTCTGAAAAAATGGTGTAGATTTTTCATGAATTTATCTCATGAATTTGGCTAACAAATATTGTTACCTGCATAGTTTGCATAATTATCAACAATTAGAGAAGGAAAAAATCAATGTAGAAGGTAAAAAGCATGGAATATGCGTAGAGGAATTATAGACTTGATGATGAATTCAATGATTTGTATGTCGGTTTTGGTGTTGATTGTACAAAATCCAAGGAGGAGCGCATTAACTTGGTAGAAACCATTAAAGGATTGAAAAATGATGTCCAAAGTTATAAAGTTGATAATGAAAGGTTTATCAAAGACAAGGAACAACAATATGACTTTAATGTCAAGTTGATGTAAAGATTGGATAAAATAGAAAAAAAATGGACAGGGAGATAGAAACAAGTAGGTCAAAAGGTTGTAGGTCTCATGATGATAAAATAAGAGAAGAAAGAAGTGTTGTTAGGTATCAGCCTCACTCACCAAATCATTCATTCATCTAAGCATGTAATAGCTCAAGTCCATCTCCTATCAAAAACCATAAGAGAAGGACTAGGGTGGACGAGCTATAGGGAGAAATGAATAATATCAAGCCTCCTACCTTTGACGATGAGCACAAGAAGTATGAAGATGCAAAGACCTTGTTGTTGGGTATGAGGAAGTACTTTCAACTGCATGATTATGCTATGTAGGAAGAAGGGAGAATTTTCATCATTCAGTTAAAAGGAAAAGCATCAATGTGGTGGGATCAGTTTGTACATGTGCAGCACATTGATGAGAAGAAGGTTACTTGGAGGAAATTCAAGAGGTAATTTCAAAATAAATACTTAAATAAGTGGTACTATGACAAGAAAATGAAGGATTTCTTTGAACTCAAGCTTGGGAGTATCATGATAAACGAGTATGAAAGAATATTCTTAGAGCTTCTAAAATATTTTGCATTTATCAAGGATGAGAAAGTTAAAATTTAGAGGTACCTGAGTGGGATGCCCTCATTTATCAGTGACAAGTTACAGTATGATGACCCCAAGACATTGGAAAAAACCACAAGGCACACTAAATGTCTTTATGATCAACAAAGGAGAAGAACGACTTTTCAAAAGGATTGGGAAGACAAGATGAAATAAAGATGGAATAGAGGAAGAAGGGGGCTAAGCCACCATTTTTTAGAAATATTGCACAAGGACAACCAACTATCAAGGAGCCCATAATGATAGAGATAGTGGGGCAAAATCCACGTAAACAATCTATTCAATGTTGGAGTTGTGACAGAGATCATTTGCGCAAAGATTTACCTCAAAGAGGTGATAAATAAAAGACTACACACAGTGTACAACAAGCTATGGCATTTGAAGAAATAGGAAAAAATTTATGAAGGATTTACACAGCCTTGGATAAGAAGCAAGTTGAGTTTTAGTTGCACATGATTGAAGCGAAATGTACTATTAATGACCAACCCATTGCTATTTTAATTGATTCAATATCTAGTCATATTTATCTAGATCCTAAGATGGTGGAAATATTCCATTTGTCGAGAAGCAAGATTGGAAAACCTTGGTTGGTGTAGTTAGCTACAGGAGAAAAAAGGAAAATTAATGAGATGGTTAATACATGTCCAATGGAGATGAATGGACTGTGCATAAAGGATTATTTGAATATTATACGTTTGGGTTTGTATTATTTCCTCATTGGTATGTATTGGTTAGATGAGCACCATGTTGTCATGGATTGTTACAATAAGGCATTTACTTTCTTGGATGAGGAAGGAAACTTAAGAATAGTTCAAGGAATTCCAAGAGCTATAACTATCAGAGATGTTTCAACCTTGCAATTGAAGAAAAGCTACATGAAGTAGTGTCAAGTATTTGCAATGCACATGGAGGAGGAACCTGAGGATAAAGTGCCAAGTGTTGAAGAATAGGAAGTACTAAAATAATTTGAGGATGTCTTTAAAGAGATACTAGGGTTTCCACCAAAAAGAGATATTAATTTATCTACAAATCTGGTGTCGAGAGAAACACTTGTATCCAAGACTCCTCATAGGATGAGTACGCTTGAATTGAAGGAGCTGCATATGCAACTTAAAGAGCTTCTAAAGAAGGGGTGTCTACACCCAAATTTGTCGCCTTGGGGTGCCCCAGTATTGTTCATGAAAAAGAACGATGGTACACTAATACTTTGTATCGACTTCAGGAAGTTGAACAAGGTAATTGTAATAAACAAGTGTCCTTTTCCAAGGATAGATGATCTCTATGATCAACTAAGGGATGTGCATATATTATCAAAGATTGATCTCAGATATGGATATCACCAAGTGAGAATTGAGGAAGAATAAATCAACAATACTTCTTTTAGAATGAGGTACGAACAATATGAGTTCATAGTGATGCTATTTGGGTTGTCAAATGCATCATTTGTCTTCATGTGTTTGATGAATGGAGTTTTCAAAGAGTACTTAGATAGTTTTTTCATTGTGTTTTTGGATGATATACTTATTAACTAAATTCTTGTTGAGATCAATTCCTAATTCCAAAATTTCCCTCCCCTTCTCTATTTTCCCAACTTATTTTCCCTCTTCTATACTTACCCAAATCCCCCTTTTCTTTTTTCCCTTCTATTCTCCCTTTCTTGTTCTTATACTTAGTCGTTTTTCCAAAACGATGGGTTCACAGGTTGGCGGACTCATGGATCCTCATCTCTATACAAACTCTCACATCATGAGTCCGACCCACCACCACATTATTCTATACTTATCCGTTTCTGCAATCGCGAGTTCCCGAGTTGGAAAGTTTCAAGATTTCATATCCCTTGTTCTGTGACATACATTTTTCACCTAAACGATCCACGATATACACTTTTACCATTGGATTCCATGATCTCCTAATTATAACATCTCTCTTGGTGTGCTAGGAAGTATATACCAAGTCAGTAGATGATTCATATCCAAGACCATTTTCATGTCTCTCTTTGGCCTCAAGTGTTCCATAAAATGTTGAAACTCCCAGAGCCAACACTCACCTTCAAAGGTGAAGATTGCAGGGACTTCTTGAAAAAACATGGCAATGGCCTAGATATCTTACCTGAATTCTTGGAGAATCTCGGGGCCATCCCTGAATATATTACCAGATCACAGGTCATCTTGCTCAAAAACCTATTTCGATAAATTTCCTGGTTATTTACTAGAGTTACGGGCCAAGAAAATACTGTCAACATTTCTCGTATGATTCTTTATATCTTATATTTTAATTTCAAGGAAAAGACCATTTTTTATTAGGGGAAGTTGATTTCCATTGAAATATCTTCCCAATTGTCTCAGTATAAAAAGGATAAGAAATTATTTATGTCTTCTTATTTGGTTTTTGCGATAGCGCATTGTTGTCAATTTCCTAAATTGTCTATATGCAAGAAGGTGAACTGTGAATTTGACCCTGTGACCTTTTGGTACCAAGCGTTATGGAGGCACAAATCTTCACTGCACTTTTATGAAGTTTTCAATGAATTTGTCTCAGTTCTTAAAGGATTGTTGTTTGGAAAAGGTACTCCAATAATATTTGCTCAGGCTAGTAAATTCCTGGACAAAAAGGGGACTCTGGAGCAAATGGAAAATTACAATGTTATCAATATTTTCAGTTCTAAGGAAAATCCCTCCTTTCTACCATGCCATATATTCGATAGAATGTTTGTTACAAAATTTGCAAGGAAATATAACTTTTGGCTGCACTTTTTTCATGAAAAATGAAAAATGAAATTCATACCTTTGCCTTGGAAAGTTGGGTATTTTGTATTCAGAATATGAACAAAATTGATGAATTTGCAAAACCACTTCCACAACTTGAATCTCAAGTATGTTGAAAATATTAGAGGGTTTGACCCTAACAGAATCATTGTGGAATGTATCTTAACTGTGGGTTTTAGCAGTTCATTTATCCACATTGTTATAGGAGAAGAAGAAGATAATAACCTGGGCAATCCTACCCACACTATTGGTGACTTAGAGATGATACTCAATACAAATGAGTTGTACAAACATAGAGGAAAGGGTCCCAACAAGAAGATTTCCCAGTCAACAATTGTTACTCCTAATAATAGAACGTCTCAAATTAGTGCTCCAGTGGCCCACCCATATAAAAAAGTAATCAACAATAGTTCATGCGGAGGAGGAGACAAGAACTCCCCTCCAGGAAAAATTGAAAGCTCACATAAACTTCCTCTGAGGAAGAAGAGGAATAATGGTGTACAAGAGGAAGAAGAGCATCGCATCAAAAGTGACATCAATGGATTCTTCCTCGAAGATATGGAGCTCTATCCTAATATTGAGAAGATATTTCCTAACATTGATCAACCACAAGGTGGGACCCACCAGAATCAGTTGTTGGAAATTGTTGAGAATGAGATATTTGATGAAGAAGAATCATTTGTATTTTAGAGGACTTTCTTTGACAGTGAATCTAAGAAATTAATTATTGAGAAGAGTGATGCGAAGAATAAAAAGGGGAAATATCATTAAGAGGTTAACTTAAAAAATATGCGGCCTTCCCAAATTTCTAGAATTCATAAAGAAAATGCTGATGCATTGGTGGTATGAAAGAGGAAAATATAAAGTTAAAGGGAAGGATTAAGGAACTGGAAGAGAATTTGATGCCTCTTCCACTCTTTTCCAGCCCTTTGGCAATTGTCGGACCCGCCATGCCCACAGCCAAAATAAAAGGATCCTCAAGCGTACTCTATTTCAGCCATGATATATGTTGAGAATAATATCAAGAAAAGAATGGCATTGGTTATAGAAGCTTGGGAAATTTCAAAGAGCATGATTTATTTTGGCTCGAGGGCGCATGCCTTCCTTGAATATCTACAAGCCGACCTAAAAAATGAAGGTTTCTACCTTGATGTTGAGGTACCCTTTGGTATTAAAGTTTCCAACGTGTCAGAGCTAAAGAGAAGAGAGGAGGACCTTCCCTCTCCAAGTCGGATCAAGAAGTTGAATTCCTGCTGGAAAGAGAAAATAAAGAACTTGAAAAACATCGTTCATGCATGCAACCAAGCCATAACAAGGAGAGAAGAGTTATTCGAAAGGCTCACGAAGGTGGACCTAGCTGGAAGCACTAACGAATTCCAAGATCCCAAGTTGATCCTCAACTCGTTGTTCCTAAAAAAACAATAGTTCGATGAAAAAGTTGAGATTTTTAAAGGATTGTCAATCGAAAAATTCTATGGCATAATTGAATATTATGAGAACGCCATAGATAACTGGCTAGTGGATTACTCCATAAAAAATCAGTATATTGAAGAAGTATTACATTTAATTTCCATTGATATCCAATACCTGGAGGGAGAATTGTTCAATATTAAAATCCGACATGAAATCAACATGGAAACTATGAAACGTTACATCGAAGAATGGTTCACAAAGGTTATCGATAAACTAACAAATGACGGGAAAGAATCACTTGTGATGGTTCATGTAACCATTGATGAAAATGATAAAAGGACATCAATGAGAAAATGAACACACGAGTGACCATCATAGTAATTTTACACTGATCACATCCTTCATTTCTTTATCAAGTTCTTCATCCATTTATTCCACCTCTTTCACTAGAAATGTTAAACCGAAGACTGATAAATCATGTTTTCTTCTTACCAGGTCTTGTTGATCCTTATACCGCCCACAGTCTTCCTTCTAAAATCTTATTTCTTGTATTTATTTGATTTATGGTCCACGGGAGCCCCAATCCTAGTCTTTAATACAAACACATTTACAATTTCAAAGAATATGTAATAGATTATATTTTTTTTGAAATTTCAAGAGAACTACTTTGGGAACAATATTGATTGTTCTTTGTAACCCTGTTTTTAGAATATAAAGTATTTGAAGTTGATATATCATTATCTTTATTTGAGTTTCCCATGTGTCCACTCTGCTAAATTTCTCTTATGCATGTGGATCATCTTCTTTTTTATTTTATGTGATCAAAACTCTTTATCTTAGACTATGATGGATGTGAGGAAATTTTGCTTATTTAATTTAGATGTGTGAAATGTGTAATTCCTGGTCCTTTCTCAGGAACTGTCTTTAAAATAGAAAACAAAAAAAAAATCCTTTTATTTTCTTATAATATTTTTGCTTCTTTGAATTACAACAATGAACTTATGTCAAGTCCCACATTTTGAATATTTGAAAAATCTCAAGAAAATCTAAAAGAGGAGTACCACCTCTATAAAGACGCAAGGGGATTTACATCCTCGTGAGGTTGTCATTCTGGTCTTAACGGATTCAAGTGTCAACATTTTTGGTGACCATATTGGGGAACTGAACTAAAATTCGTAACCTGGCTTAGCGTTTTTGAAAGAATATATGACTTTTCCCCAGGGTGATCAACCTTGTTTGGAAATTGGATTGAATAATAAACGAATCATTTTACATCAGTTGTACAATCTGTTAATAACAAAATCCCAGACCCGAGAATATTTATAAATTTCCAAGAACATATTATTCCAAGAATAAGAAATAGAAATCCTCCAAAGACAGAGGGGAGAGGAACAACAAGACCAAAGAAATCAAAGGCTAGCTAGTGCAGCACAAGAACAAGGTCGGGATTACGAATACAAGGGACCCATTACCAGAAGTAAAAGAAAGAAACTCTTTATTCTTAGAAGTGAAAATGCTAGCCCTGAAGTCTCCCCATACATGGTAGAAATAAACGAACGACCCCGAGACGAGCATTGTGAGGAGAGACAAGGAGGTGGAAGAGATGTTGCAAGAAATAAGGGAAACCCAGGATTTGAAAATCGAAAGAGGGTAAGAGATTCCCCTCTAAATATTATAGGCGAGTAACATGATCACCCTGTTCTCCCTAAGGGAACCTTAAAGGAATTTTCTGGATATGTAGCAATCGATGAAAAGAGGCATCTGCACTTATTTCTTTATGTTTGTGATTTTCACCGTGTTGAGTATGACGATGGCATGGTAAGGTTGTTTCTACAAACCTTATCAATAAGAGAGTATGAATGGTATAGAACATTACCCGATATATCAATTCGTTCATTTAATGAACCCGAAGCTATGTTCCTGACTATGTTTTCCCCTCCAATTGCTTACCATACCCTTCTCACCTATTTCACCCAGATTGGTTTGAGGCAGAATGAAAGGATACGAGATTTTAATATCAGGTTCAATAAAACCTTGAGTAGGATTCCAGAAGATAAAACACCAAATGACTCAATCATTCTTTGTTGTTATAAGAATGCAATGCCCCCAAATGTAAAATATGCTATCAAAACATCCCAAATGGATACTTTGGAGGAGGCAACGACTAAAGCCACTGAGATGGAAGAACTTATGATTGAAACAGGTGTTGACTCCGACATTATATTGGGAAGAGTACAAAGGAAGCTAGGAGGTTTAAATATTGATAATCAAGGAGCTTCCAGTTTAATAAAGAATGAATAATTCAAGCCTTGAGCAGCTCAAAACCAAAAAATGGGAGGAGGATTTTTCAAGGGAACCATACATGATATAAAGGTTGACCCTGTAGTGGCACAGGAAACTAAACAAAGAATCAAAATTGCATAGATGAATAGAACCATCAAAGAAATACAGAACGAGATAATCAGACTAAGAATGAGAGAGAATTACATGCCAAATCCAAGAATGCCAATCCCAGCGAAAAGGAGGAATCCTCCCCAAGAAAACAAAGTGAGGTTTGAAAACAAGGATAATCCAAAAATTCCAAGGGTTCCCAGGAAACCTACTCTAAATGCGGTTGTTCTAGATGATGTCCATGATGAGCAATTAATTGAGCAAGAGAATTATTACTCAGCTGATGAGAGCTCTCAAAGTATGGAGATGGATGGATGTGAGACATTCATGTATATATTTAAAGAGGGTGACAATGATGTTAACTCGCAAGAAAATGTCGTTGAGACAAGAGGATTTGTAAAAAAAACAAAAAATAAAGGTGATTCTGATAAAGAGACCCAAAAAGAAAAAGAAAAGGAAAAAACAAATGAGAAAAGAGCAAATGAGAAAGTGACGGATGGCGTTGGAAGTAAAAGGAAACACATGACGTCAAACTCCACGGAAATGTCATATAATGTTGTAGAGGATTTGAGTAAATTAAGGATAACCCTTCCCTTTACGGAAGTGATGAGGATTCCCCAACAAAGAGAGAATATTTTGAATTTGTTGGATGATCCATTTGAAAGAGAAGAAGTTGTTGTTACCAGTCCAAAACATATCCGTAGCCAGTCAACTGCCAAGATGAGAGGTAAAAATCCTCCCTTTTACATTTCTATTGAAAATTATGATGTTGCACTACATAATCATTTAGTTGACACTGGTGCAACGAAAAACATAATTCCACTGGTGGTCGTGGAGGAATTGGGCATGAATTGCACCAAGTATTATGAAATAGGTGAAATTATATATGAAGTTGATTCTAGAAAAGTGCCAGCTTATGGAGAAATGAAGGACTTTAATGCTTGGATTACAACATCCCCCCATATCATTACAGTTTTCAATATTATTGGGGTAGACCTTCCTCTGGCATATGGAGTTGTCCTGGGAAGTGACTGTAAATCTATGATTGGAGGATATATAATGAATGATGGAAGTTGATGATGTTGCTAGGAAAAGAAGGAGAAATGATTAAAGTTCCCCATGAACCTAGAAAACCCTTCTCCTTCAAAAAGAAGGACAATTAATTGATGGAGGATTATATAGATGTTGGGATTGGAAACTATGTCATCCTAGACATATAGCATAATGAAAGTCTGGAGAAATTGCAAGACACTCGGAATCAAGAATATCTATTTGAAGGGTATTGGAGGATGTCATTTGATGGAGCTTATTCAAGATCTGGAAATGGATTTGGAATTGTTCTTATGAGTCCAAGTAATATTATGCATCCACACAATATTAGACTGGATTTTTCATGCACTAATAACGAGGTAGAGTATGAAGCTTTGATTCAGAGGATGATCCTTGCACAGGGAATGAAAATATAACATCTAATTGTAACTGGAGACTTGGAATTGTTCATGAATCAGGTTACCCAGAGGTATAAAATAAAAATGGAAATACTTAAGTGGTATTTAAAAAGAGTTAATGAATTGATCGAATATTTCAGTTCCTTCAACATTTGTTTTATCCCAAGGGACAAGAATCACAAGGTGAATTCACTAGCCTTGGCGGACTCATTGTCAAAGCTAGACGATATCCAAAGAAAAACGTCTTTCCAAGTAGAAATATCTTTCCAACCGTCTGTGCCCAATAACATTGAGTACTTGCAATTATTTGAGAACGATGAACAACTGTAAAAAAAAATTAAAATGATGATGATGATGATGAAGACGATCACTTGTCTGTTGTCCCCAAATATTGTATACAATCTGAATCTCTTTTTACCAAATACGATCATGATAAGAATCTCCTTCAAGAAGTTTTTGTTCGAAAAGTGAAAGAAACAAGAAAAGTCAATATTGGAACTGACAGTTCCCTAAAATATGTCAATTTGGGAGTTTATTGCACCACTGAGGAAGTTGAAAAATATATTTCTTGGTTCAAATAGTACCTCAATATGTTCTCTTGTACCTATGATGATTTAAAATCTTACAATAAAACTATATTCCAACATATCATTCCTTTGAGGGAATAAGCAAAACCAATGAAGCAAAAAATAAGGATGATGAATCCCAAGCTGAAACCTCTGGTAAAGATTGAATTGGAGAAATTGAAGAAGGAAAGAATAATTTATCCCATTAAACACTCATATTGGATTTCAAATACTGTGATTGTAAGAAAAATACGAGGGAAATCTGGATGTGTGTTGACTTCAAAGACCTTAACAAAGAAAGCATAAAGGATAACTTTCCTTTGCCTAATATGGAGTTCCTTCTCTAGAAAGTTATAGGATCGACCTGCATGTCCATGTTGGATTATTTTTTTGGATATAACCAAGTCTTAGTGAATGAGGAATATAGGGAAAAGACAACATTTATCACACCTTGGGAGATATATGCATATGCTAGAATTCCCTTTGGATTGAAGAATGCTAGAGCCACATTCTAGAGGGCCATGGATCATGCATTCAACAGGTTGATAGGAAAGTTTATGGAAGACTATCAAGATGACTCGATGGTGCATTCAAATAAAAGGTATGATCATATCCATCATTTAAGAAAGGTTTTTGAAATATGTAGATCATATGGTGTCTCTTTGAATCCAAATAAAAAATTATTCGTTGTGACTCAAGGAAAATTGTTGGGCGATATTGTATGCAAGGAATGGATTTACATAGATCCGAAAAGAATTAAAGAAATAAACGAGCTCAACCCCCTGACATCAAAGAAGGGAGTCCAATCATTTTTCGGAAAGATCAATTTTGTGCGAATATTTGTTCCTGATTATGAAAGTATCGTGAAGTCGATAAATTTGTTGCCGAAAAAGGAGCAGAGGTTTGAATGGACAACAGATACACAAGAGGTGATCAATAATATCAAAGGATAAATCACCACTACTATTGTCCTAATTATTCCAAACTTTCAAATAGATTTCATCATCTATTCATTTGCTACAGAGACAATTGTTGCATCCATTCTTACTCAGAGGAATATCGAAGGAGAAGAACTCCCAATAAGTTTTATTAGAAAAGCCCTATATGACTAAAAATGAGTTGAGGTATTCAGAACTAGAGAAGTAGGTCTTGGCTCTTATAAAAGAAGTAGCACACTTTCACACGTACATATTGAACTCCCTTGTTATTTCTTATGTTCCCTCATCACCAGTGAAGATGTTTCTGAATCAACAATTGAGAGAAGGAAAATGGGCTAACTAGTTGGAAAAGATACAAGAATATGATATCAATATTAAACCTTTAAAAGATATCAAAGGACAAGGTTTCTGTAATCTCATCGTGAACGAAGATTCGGTCAATGGAATTATTTGAATTTCAGTTGGGGAACCATTAGCTGGTTTAGAATGGTACAAAGATATTATATTCTACTTAAGGTTCTAGCAATTTCCTGTCACCATGAACCCCAAGGAGAGAAGAACATTGAATATGAAGGAGAATTAATATGTGATGATTGTTGGCATATTGTTCATGAGAAATTTTTGATGGTATACTACTAATATGTGTTGATGAAAATCAATCCCAAGAACTAATAAGAGAATTCCATGAGGGAATATGCAATTGACACTTTTCACCTACTGCAACCACCCACAATATAATAAGAGAAATATTCTATTGGCCATCAATTTTCATAGACTTGTATGCCACAATAAGAAAGTGTTTGTCATGCTAGGAGTTTTCAAGAAAAATGAAGAAACCTGCGATGCCTTTGCAGACATAATTGTAGAACAATTGTTATCCCAAAGGGGACTTGATGTTGTTGGGACAATTATTATGAAGTCTACCAAGGGGAATATATATATTCTCATAGCTACAAATTACTTCACGAAATTTCCGGAAGTGATGGAATTAAATAACTTTGATGCTGAAGAGCTAATTAAATTCCTCAAAGACAATATTTTGTCGATATTTGGTGTCCTAGATAAATTTATCACAAAGAATGGTTCGATTTTCATCAGGGTGAAGTTTACAAAGTTTTGTGGAGAATATGGAATCATAATGGGTCAATCATTGAATTATTATCCACAAGGTAATGGCCTTGTTGAATGCACAAACAAAACACTTGTTCATATACTGAAGAAAACCACTGACAAGAATCAAAGGAATTGACATCTAAAGTTGACAAATACATTATGGGCAAGTAGAACGACTCTGAAGGATAGAACCATAATGTCTCCATATCTATTTGTTTATGGGAAAGAAGAAAAAATGTCGATTAGCCTCAAGCTCAATGCGTTCATTTCTGTGGTTAATACCAAAGATACAAAAGACAGTTCACCCATCCAAAGGCGAATCAATCAATTGTTGAAGTTGGAAGAAGAACGAACCGAAGCTCTGAATCGAACTTCTCAGAGATAGTAGAGCGTCCAAATATATTTTGATCAGACCACAACTGTAAAAAAAATCCAGAAGGGAGAACTGGTGTTAATTTGGAACAAGGCCAAGGAGAAACTGTCCATGCATACAAAGTTCGAAGCACTCTGGACCAGACCATACGTCGTCGAGAAGATCTTGGGTTTTAACTCCTATATGCTCCAAGACATGAAGGGTAAAACATTGATGTTTTATGTCAATGGGAAACATTTGAAAGGTTTCTTCTCCTAAGACTTTCTCCTTCTCATTGTACATAATTTTATTTTTTCAGTTTGTATATTCTTACTCTGACTCCATATCCCAATGGGAGGAAGCACCTGGTCATGAAAGGATCCAGATTCTTGAAAAACCACAGGGGGTTATCATTCCACATTTGGAGCCAGTTGTTGAGATCAATTCTCACTTCTGAAATTTCCCTCCCCTTATCTATTTTCCATCCTCTTTTTTCCATTTCTTTTCCCTCTTCTATACTTACCCAAATCCCCCTTTTCTTTTTTCCCTTCTATTCTCCCTTTCTAGTTATAATACTTAGTCGTTTTTCCAAAACATTAGGTTCACGGATCCTCATCTCCATCCATACTCTCACATCGTGAGTCTGAACAACCACCACATTATTCTATAATTATCCATTTATACAGTTGAGGTTTCCCGGGTTGGCAGTTTTAAATCTTTCATATCCCTTGTTTTGTGACATACATTTTTCACCCAAACGATCTATGATCTACACTTTGACCATTGGATTTGTCAAGCTCCTAAGTATCTCATATCTCCTATATTGAGTCTGACCGACTACGTTACAACACTTAGCCAAATTCTCAACCTTCTACAATGACGGGTTGGCGGGTTCCCGGGTTGGTGGGTTCACAAAAGTACCAAACGCTATTTTCTCTCGTCTGACCCCACCACCTTCATGCTTTTTCCAATACTCATTTAGTAATATTTAATACTAATAAATCATCATGTAGGTCCCATAAAGATTGTCATTAATAGGAAAAGGGCTCGAGGAGATTTCTTATTAAACCAAATTAAAGCTTGATTTGCGGAAGATTATATTATATCTATCAAGCGCTCATTTCAAATATTATCTGGATCAAAAGAACACTCTCATCAACTTATGGTAGAAGCAGCTCAACAACAGTTATATGGAGATATGTTGAACATTTTTGGATGAGAGGACCAAAAATTTCAGTGATCTAGAGTGTACTCTTATTACTCATCCCCTTATGCTCATAAGGAAGTAATTTGGACTTCTAAAATTGTTTGTGCAGGCTGTGTTCCTGAAGTTTTTGACTGCAAGGAACTGGTGTTACACATTATTTTGGTCACCTTGATGATGATTACATAAACATGTGTTTAGGTTCCCAACATGATGTTTTCCCTGAGAAAATAACGCTCTTTCCACCCTTGCAAGATGCATTTTTGGAAGGCCGCCACAAGCTGCTCCCTTTACACAGTGTGGAAATCCCTAATTTCCGCAAACTAAACTATAGCCAACCCACGGGATTTCCGCAGGCTACTATAAAGGCAAGTCGTGGCGGCACTTTAAAACTAAAAGAGGAAAGAAGTTCTAGTAGCTTCTAGAAGTGGAATCTTCTGGAAATATGAGGTGGTGTCCGTATGGAATCTGATTTGATGGGATCATCCTCATATCTTTAACCATTTCAGTTTCTCCTATATAAGGATAGGCTTCTCATGGAAAAGGTTATAGGTACAAGCATACAAAAGTATGGAAAATTGATGAAATAATAGGTTGAACACTGTGTGAAGAATCCTATTTCAAGTGATGCTTGAGGTCTCCATTCATCCATCAAGCTCTTGTGAAAAATTTTCATGCAAATGTCAGAGAAAATGTATGTGTGTGTCAAAACAAAGGGCCACTGAAAGGGAACTTGCGACATCAAGGCAATTCAATTGTATCTTCTACCTTTCATTAATATAATACGGTGGCATGTCACTTTCCCATAAAATGATTGATATTTTATTACATGACTCCTTGAACACATGTTTAGGTTGTCATTGAATTTCACTATTGTTGCTTTCACGTTGGTTGATTTGTGTTATTGCAGATATGATCTCACAAGAACATCGGAGTAAGGCAGGATCAACAAAGACATAAGGAAACGATTCATAAGGTATGTTATCTATTCTTTCTTTGGTAGTTAAATTCAATGATTGTAACCTAGGGAAAGCATCGTGTTCCTTCTTGTTTTGTTCTAGTTCCAGGTGGATCTAGGGGGATCAGTTCATGTCCGCATCTACCGATTTACCCATTAACAAAATTGGCAACAACGTTGGGGAAGTACAACTTGATTGTGGTTTTTGTTGGCCATTTTCTCATAGCCTATATTTTACATTCTGTTTCAGTCTCTGAGTCTATGGGAGATCCAATTAGACTCACTAGATTTAAAATTTTCCTGACACCCTTTTTCCTTTTTGAAATCTTTTCTTTTTTGTGAAAGATTTCCGCACTGCACCTTATAGGTAGATCGCAGAAACCTTCTATTTTTGCACCCTAGTGGTCTGTTTCAGTGTGGGATTTCCATGACATGCATGATTATTGGCCTATGAAAACCACTCATTTCCACACTGTGTTATACTTCCTGCCCGGGGCGGTGTTTGAAAACTTTTTGGATTGGGTCTTGACCTCTACTGTTGCCCATTTTTTTCTTCAGTCGGCTCGAAAAGGATTTTTAATACCAGTTCTTGACTGCTTCTGATTGTTTCAACTTGATATTGATTGATTTCGGAGATTGAACACCTCTCTTTTGATCTTTTTTTTATCTTTGTTTTTATCGACAAGGATATAATCTCTGGACTTGTGTTTGAGTGCTTGTTCGATCAAATATTTTGGTTTGGGTTTGGATTTGTAAGTTGGTTGCATCTTTTGGATTGCTTAATGATTAGAAAAACATTTCTTGTTCATATTTGAAGAGACATTTTCTTGTCAATTTTTGTTTTTATCTCCATTGAAAGATTGATTTGGGTGTTTGTTGAGTGTTTTATTTTCATTGGTTGCTTATCCTTTCTTAGTTCCATCCCTATTTTTGGTTTCTGGAAAGGAAAAAATTAAAGTATTTTTATTCTTTTAAGAAATCATTTATTCAAAAAATATTGGCGTTGGAAATATTGAAAGAGAATGAATAGTGAAATTACATTTTTAATGATTGTTTGGTACTAAATTCAAAAAAGGGAATTGTACATCATAGTTTGCATTGTTCTAGAAAAATTCTTTCTCTCTATTGTAGATAGAATTCATCGAACGAAAGTTTGCATCATTCATTTTATTTACACGTTATTGGGTCAAAGTCTCACATAACATTGGTTTCATTCTCATCTCCATCTTGAGTAACAACAACCTTTAATAATATTGTGAAAATCTAAAATTCAACTAGTAACTTTTCCTATGGCTCTTTTACACCAACATTAGCTAGGATAGGGATTTGAAATAGGCAGTGAGACACACTCTCCAAAGTATAAAACACACAATAGTATCTTGTGATAGGGAGTGTCCAAATCCATTTGCAACATTTTGTCCTAGGAATCCCTTCTCACACAACGGTCAAACCTGAGGTCGCATTGAGATTGGCAATCACTCACTCTGCTTTGTTGATCTCAGTGTAGAGATTGCATGTATTATGGGGGTTCCTTGAAGGTATACCTACAATGATGAGTGGAAGCCTCTCAAGTTGATTTCAGGCTCGATACCCTACCCTTGTGTGTGTATTAGATTGTCGATTGTTCCCCCAAGCATCAATGTTGTTCGTGGTAACTATAGTAGCCTATCTTCTTAGGGTCTTACACAAGGTGACTGTGGAGGGGCATGTTTCCATGGTACATGGAATCGACGTTGGCCAGACTCACTGGGGATCCTTTGAGGGTATACCCATGATTATGTGTGGGAGCTTGCACCAGGGTGTAAGTTCGTTAAGCAGGTCATCAACATAACTTTTCCACCCTAGCCCAGCCCCTTCTTGTCTCAACATCACGATGTTGGATTTCATCACCAACTAGTGACTTTGGAATAGGAAGTTCTTGTTTGCTTGGTTTTGATTCCTAGATTTTACTAGCGCATGTTGTTTGTTTACTTAGTTGGAAATAGATTTTATCCATAGATTTTTTGGTTTCACCAACATAGACCCTCCCCATCGTTCACGTAGGGTACATGGACTTCCACCGGAAAACATGGAAGCTTCTACTCCTATACCCCCTCACACATTAGAGGGCTCTCCTCAACAAAGTGAAGTCTAGGATACCAATGTAACACAAGAGGAAGGTTCATCCTCTTTGGAAAGTTTCTGAATTATTTCCAATTCTATGGAATCTTTCCGCATGCCTCCTGGATATGAAAGACGTTTTCTCCAGATGAATTATGTCGGGGAACTTGTTGTTGTTTCTTCTGGACCTCTAACCGGACCTTTTGGAGCTAGCAATCCTTTATGGACTACTAACATAATTAGAAGCCCACCTCGTACAGTATGATACCTTAATGGCTTAGGAGTAGGAGAAGATATCCCTGCCATCCCTGAGCTACCCAAGACATCTGCCATCCTCACAGTCTCCCTAGGTCATTTTTCTAGTACAACTGCCTATCTCTTATCTAGCTCAGAAGCCCAGTCAGTTAGCCCTAGTTCAACCATCCCTTTTCAAATGGCCCACTCTACAATTCTTCCTCGTGCTACAACTATTCCTTCCGGGAATATAGTGGTTAACCATGCTCCCATTAGTACACCACGTTCCACTAGACCTAACCCTTCTCTTCCTCTTGGGTATCATGCTTTGAATCCTTCCGCTACCATCCATACCCAAATTCCATCTAGAGTACCACTTAGGCATAATACATCTGTTGGTTATGTTCCCACACCTTCCCAAGTCCTCTTCGGAGGGTCTTATCCACCTCTTCATGGCGGATCTGGCCCTAGTGGCTCCAATCCAATTGGTAGCACTCATCATCTATTCACTTCCGATTACCATATTCCCATTGGGGGGAAATCTTATGCCAGGGGGCAACCTCAATCCGAGAGTCATGCTTAAATTAGGATGCCTCCTCCTTATGGAGGACATTCTCAGGTTGGAACTTATAATTCACAATCTGGACCAAACGCATCAAACTTGTTAGATCACCTTTGGAACGTTCAAGCTAACCCACAATCCTCTAGGGGACAACCTTCTCAAACCAATGTTTCAGTACCCTCGAACTACAGTCAACCATATCTAGGTTCTTTGAATCCCACTTAATGCCCGAATGCTCAGTTCAGTACGCGTTTCCAAGGGAACATCCCTAACCAACCCAACCCCACGGGCTACATACCTCCACACTAACAACCGAATCTTCCTAGATCTTCACATTATATGAAAATTTCTTACGGTCCTACTGGTATACCGATGGGAATTCCTCCCCAAATTCACCAGTACCCTCACATGAATAAACAATTACCCTTTTTGGCCACTTTAGACCTCCCCGATCTGTCTAGAATTTTGAATGACCCTATCTATCACTCTCCTCATTGGCCTGTCATACCAACCAAACTACCATCCGACATTCCTAAGTTTGATGGTAAACCTAGAGAAGACCCAAATAATCATGTAATGACTTTCCATCTTTGGTGTCCATCCAACTCTTTTATGGATGACTCCATTCGGTTACGCCTTTTTCAACGAACTCTCACGGGTTCATCCGCGAAGTGGTATATAGATTACCATGAGGCTTATTCACTGATTTCAACACCTTAGCTATGGATTTCCTCACTCACTACCAGTTGCCAATCCATTATGAAATGGGGACCGAGATTTTGAATTCTTTCAAGAAAAGTAAAGCCACTCATATACATTTCTATGGCTGGAGTTGTCACAGAAGAACAGGTGATCAATCTTGCCCAGTATCTCTATCTCGTTTATTCACAAACGAGTACTCTTTACGATCTGCTCCCTGATGCACCTAGACCTTCTACCATGACCACCTCAACAACCCTCTTATCTTCTCATGCCGATGATGGTGTGATAGGTACTTTCCATGCCCAACCTCAATCTGCATAGACCTCTCACACCACACCCAAATCCCATGCTTCTAATGTTCAAACTGCTCTGACGCCCACCCCTCCCACCGGTAAAAATTTAGAAGTGAACATCATTCAATCGAATCCTATCGGTAAGAATAAATCTAAAAAAGGGAAGGGTAGGAATAAGGAGGATAAGAATAACAACCCACAATCCGATAAGGCCAAGACACAACCTGCTGAAGATAAGGATAAACGCAAACCTCGATATCCTTGCCTTATCTATGGTGATGATCACTACAGAAAGGATTTTCCGAGACGTGTTGAGGTCATGAAGTTCCTCCAAGGGACCCCAAAACCTCCTACCCCTACCATGTTTTCCCAACCCTTACTTTCTCAACAATAGGCTCAATTGGTCATCCATGATCAGCCTTCTTCCTCCACCACCTCCTATGTACTTATGTGTAACGGTGATTCAAAGAATAATGACATCACACTTACCACTCACGCCAAAGATTACGATTCCTCCAAGGAGAAAGTTGATGATATACCACCTTTGTTGGTTCAACAATATCCCTCGGCTCCACCTTCCAACTGTCCTCTTCATCTCAAACGATCGAACCTCGATACAGTCCTTCGCCCTCCTCCCAAGGGCATGGTTCAAAAGTCTGCTTTCAATTCTCATGCGCGTACTGCCCAGAACTACAGTATAGTAGAAGACCTGGCACAAGCACCATCTACAATTTCAGCCCTTGAAGTCCTTCAGAGTTGTCCTACACAACAGAAGGCACTATTGAAATCTATCAATGGAATTGACCCTAAGGATACAAATTTAATAATCTTTGACTTGGAAGATCACATTCCAAGGTTAGCCCCTCAACTTGCATTTCAAATACAAGTTGTTGTCTCCGAAAAGAACATTTATAGAACAATTATTGATGAAGGTGCCTTGACGTGTGTCATGTCTATTGCCTACTAGAAAGCCATCGGCTATCCTCCCTTAACTGAATCATGCAACACGCTCAAATCCTTTAATGGCTCTGTATTTAAACCTTACGGTGTCCTCCCATCATTGTCTATTACGTTAGAAGGAAAAACGGTCAACGTTGAAGTCGAGGTCTTTGACGCTCCTGTCGATTACAACCTTTTACTTGGCCATAGATAGATCAATTCCATGTGTGCAGTTGTGTATACTCTTTTCCACATCATGCATTTTCCACATCAGGGAAAATTAATTATGGTAGACCAATTGGCCTTCTTCAAATATGACACATGTACCAACAATGTACCTTTCATTGAAAAGACAACCCCTGGATATGAGAATCTCAGCGTGGATCTACTAAAATATTCCACTCTAATGGGTACTTTCCCAATCCCACCACCCGACGTTCCACCTCCTTTGGTTGCCTCAATTAACATGATCTCCACCTCTATCTGTGAACTTCCTGAGTTTTTTGACCCGTGGATAGTACCCAAACCTGGTGATTATCTCCACTATGGAAACCAGATACCTTTAAGTCTGATTGAATCTGCCTATCAAGCCATTCAATTGGCATCCCCCTCTACCCCCACTCTTGTCGATTCATCTCCTAATCCTTTTCATGTGATTTTTCCCATAGATGATATGATTATGTCAGGTATGTCTATGGAGGACACTCCTTGGGACGATGGACATCATCATTCCATTCTCTTCCTGGAACAACACACCCTCGAGAGTTACCAATGGATTTTGACTCCATCGACCATTGTCGTCATTTCTTCCTTTCCCGAGTCCACACACGATGTGTTATATGAAGGGAACTTAATTAATATTTCACCCACGGTCCCCCTCGACATATCCACTAAACTTGGAGTTGTCGAAAATGTGCACATGGAAGCTTCATGTTCCATTGATGAGGTTGCCATGTATAAATCCCTTTTTCAAGAGTTTCATGACGTCTTCACATGAGCTATGAAGAGATGCTTGGTATTGACCCTGATATTGTTGTAAATGAAATCAAGACATACTCGGGCGCTAAACCTTTCCGGCAAAGACTTCGCTCGGTCCACCCTCGCAAAGCAGTCACTATCAAGATTGAAGTTGAAAATCTTCTTAAAGATGGATTTGTTTATCCTATGGCTTTAACTAATTGGGTATCCAATCTAGTTCTGGTTAACAAGAAACAAGGTACGATCTGTGTCTGTGTTGATTATAGGGATATCAACAAAGCTTGTCCTAAGGAAAACTTTCCTACCCCCTTCGTTGACCAAATCGTCAACGATTGTGCCGGAAGTGAAATATTCTCTTTGATGGACAGCTTCTCCGGATATAATCAAATCAACATCTTACCCGCGGATCAACACAAAACCGCTTTTATTTGTCCTTGGGGAACTTTTTCCTACTGAAAACTGTCCTTTGGTTTAAAGAACGTCGGTGCCACGTTTCAACATGCTATGTCTTATGCTTTCCATGATATTAAGCACATTGTACAACCACATTTATATGACCTACCAGCACATTCCATGCATCGTAGTGATCATCCGGCCCACCTCTGAGCCATTTTCCTTCATTGTTGGTTCTATCGTATACGCCTAAACCCACACAAATGTATATTTTGTGTGGAGTCCGACCGAATCTTAGGATTTATTGTGTCACATCAAGGGATCATGGTAGATCCTTTGTAGGTTGAGGGAATTCTCAATCTCCCTCCTCCTTCTTCACTTCACCAGCTACAAAGTTTGCAAGGGAAGGCAAACTTTCTACATCGTTTTATCCCAAACTACATTGAGTTAACACTTGGATTTACTCAACTATTAAAGAAAGGCCTTGAATTTGTATGGGACACCACTGCCAACAAATCCTTCAACACTTTGAAATTGACTTTAACCCATACCCCACTACTTTTCCCGCCCGATTATAATCGAGATTATTTCCTTTATCTCGCTACTTCAGATTCGACCATCGCCATGGTTATGGTCCAAGAGGACGATTCTCACAATGAATATGTTATTTATTATTTGAGTCGGAGTCTCACGACTACCGAAGCCAAGTATTTACATGTTGAAAAACTGGCCTTGGTAGTTGTTCAAGCTGTCCAACATTTCTGGCACTATATCCTTTTACGCAAGACCACCGTGATTTTTGATTGCAACCCTATGCAGCGCATTCTTACATGCCAGTTTCTAGGGGGAAAATACTCCAAATGGATTGTGATACTCCAAAAGTTTGAATTAGAGTTTGAATGTGCTAAGTCTAAGAAATCCTTAGTTTTTTCCAAATTGATATGCGACCTTCCCTATTCTAAGACGAAAAATGTAGCAAAGGATTCATTAGCCAATGAATCCATTTTTCTGATCAGTTTCGATGACCTTTGGTATGGAGATATCATTATATATCTCCAGAATCAGACTTTTCGACCCAATTTGTATAGTACTGACCGTCGTCACATACATTACCAAGCCCATCAGTATATCACCCTCAGTGATACTCTTGATCATCGTGGAGTTGACTCCATTTTTTTACGATGTCTCACTTATGATGAGGCTGAGAAAGATTTGAATGACTTCCATTCTGGAGCATGTGGTGGTCACATGTATGGGTATGCTACTGCCCAAAATATCTTACGATCTAGGTATTTTTGGCCTTCTCTATTCAAATATTGCATTATTTCCGTCCAAAAATGCCACGATTTCCAAACATACAACAACAAAATAAGATCTCACCCCACTCCCTTACATCCTGTAGTTTTCGTTGGACCCTTCACTAAATGGGGCATCAATTTCATGACATGTAACCCTCACTCGGTCGGGGGGCATGGGTACATTATTGTAGCCATAGATTATTTCATGAAGTGGGTTGAGGCTATGCCTACATTCGACAACACAGGAAAAAATGCTTCCCTAATCATCTTCAATAACATTATTACATGATTTGGAATCCCATAGGCTATCGTTACCGATCACGGTAGCCACTTTTGAAAATTTATGATGTCTAAGCTTATAGAAAATTTGGGTCTTCGACATGAAAACTCAACCCCCTACTATCCATAGGCCAACGACCAAGTCGAAGAAATAAACAAAGTACTTATTACCATGCTTTGACAGATTATCGGAATTCACAAAGCGAGTTGGCACACGATGTTGTTCCCAGCATTGTGGGCCTATAGGACATCCGTGAAGTCAGCCATGGGGTTTACACCATTCCAATTAGTGTATGGTTTAGAAGTTGTTCTACCGATTGAATGTGAAATTCCATCAATAAAACTAGCAGTCAAACTTATCCCAAACAACTCTGTTGAGGAGGAACGTCTGTTTTATCTTATGCAATTGGATGAAACCAGTCGCGATGCCACCCTAGTTATTGAAACCCAGAAGAAACATGTGAAAGCCCAATACAAAAAACATGTCAAGACATGTGTGTCCTCTGAAGGTGATCTAGTTCTCCTCTATGAACAAGATCGTGATTTTCTAGGAGCTAAAATTTTTGAGGCTAAGTGGCAAGGCCCTTATATTTTTAAAAGAGTGTTGAAGAAGGGAGCATATGAGTTAGTAGATTACAATGGAATTACTTTGAGTGAACTCAAAAATGAGATTTACTTGAAGAAGTACTACACTTAGCCTATCTCTGCATAAGCACTTGTATTTTTACTATATCATACTCTTGTGTGTTAATTTAGTGTGTTTCTTCTATTTTAATTTTACCCTTGGCTACTTACCCTGCATTGTGTTTGGTCTCCAGATGTCAGTGTTTTCGCTACCTTATATTGTCTTCATCGATGGTGCTAGTCGTAGTACCCCGAATTTAGCTTTTGTTGCTTGGGCAATCTATGCACCCTCAAACGAACTTATTTGTCTACAAGGTGTTTGTCTCGGTTGAGCGACCAATAATATCACAAAGTATAGTGTGATCATCGAATTATTGACTAGTGCTATTTCACTTGGGATTCGTCGCTTCATTATACGACTTGATTCGCAACTAGTAGTACTACAGTTAAACAATGTTTATACTATCTGAAGTCCTACTCTATTACGGGTATATTTACAATCCACCTCTTGGAATGTCATTTCAATTATATTGAATATCAACACATTCCTAGATGTCTAAATACATTAACTGATGCTTTAGCTAATTATGTATTAGACAAACATTTGAGACATTTGTAATTCCAATCACATTTCACATATTTACAAAAAGAAGAGTAAATCGATAAAAGCCTCATGTATATATATATAATGATATAATGTTTATAAAAAGAGTTTTCATCCAAAGATCAAAATATCAAAATATAGAGCCCATGGCCCCTACAAAATGGCATCATGGATGCCTCTCACAATACCATACTACTACTCTCGCTACCCTACGTAGTAACCGACTAAGTGAGCCAGATACGCCTACAATATGGCATTGATAATGCCTCGGGATCTCCTCGATGGATATATCAGGGATGTTTGTCGTCAAGCCTTCCAGGTTCTGCTCTATCGCATCATAATCCTCATCATCCCATTCAACTACTACACGTGCCTCTCCTTGCCTCTGAATAGGAGAATATCCCGGGGGTCGATGTGGCCCTATATTTGCATGATCGAAATTTTTTTATTAGTCTTTTGATTGAAAACACAAAAACATTGTAAAAAACAAATGTCTTTCTTACCTAGATCTCCCCACTAAGATCCCTCAGGAAGAACCAAATATGGATCACCCCGAAAGTCTAGACTGGCATAAGCATAATCATCAATCATCAGGATTTGTGGTCCCAACCAATTGAAGAATGCATCATCATACTTCACAATCTGGCCCTCCACATGTCGTGTCATCAAGTCAAACCATATTTTCATTCGTGGGTCTCTCGGGGATGGTATTCCCCATTCCACCTGTAGGTGTAGGTGTCGAACTCTTTCTAGGAAGAAAGATACTAAAATGGACCCATAACCGAACTATTTTAGGTCCCCATTCTTACTTTTCATGAGTTGGGTTTTCATGCTGCGTAATACACCATCACACCAATTGAATACTCGAGGCTCCAAGAATTCAATAACATATTGAAAGTAAATTTCGAGTGCCATGTGTGGCGAAGCACTCCCTTCCATCTGTGCAACAGTAAAAAGGATGGTTCTGAGGGTCAAATCTCTCACACCTTGGATTGATACTTTTCCTTTATGTCTTTCGGCATCAGGTTCATAATGCCGACAAATGTACTCACTCATGGGAAATCCACCACCTCAACCACCTGTCAAAGTCACGTGTGCCCCACGACGTGACAACCCTATCAGTAAATAAATATCCTCAATATCCAAAGAGAGGACATGAACACCCACATGGAACACTTGTTGTTCTGAATCCCACATATGAACCAAATATTCTAGTAATGTTCGTTGGGCTCTCATGCCCTAAACTTTGAAGAATTTTGATAGACCACATTTCCATAGTGAATTCACAGTCCTCGGATCATTTAAAGCCATAAGATAATCTTTTTTGTGCTCACTCTCTCTCCATTCCAACATATTTGCAAGCAAACACCTGCATGGGAAACAAAGAAGATCTTTAGCACACGTTTTCAACATTTTTGGGGAATTTTGTTGAGTCAGCATTCACTTTTCATTTTAGTTTTCTAACGGTCACAATCAAACTTCAAGTACAGTGCATAATTTCCGCGAGTGTGCCTTAACTCACCTACGGAAATCATTGATTTCTGCAAGGCCCGTTATAGGCCACTCGTGGCGGCCCAACGCACGACTAGTAGTCCCAAATCATCAAAAAATATTTATTTTTTACCATCAAAAACAAAAATTAATCCATTGAAAAGATAGAAGATGATATGCTTACCTCTTTTAGGCAATCCATTCATTGAATGATCCCCTATGGCCTCCACAATCCGTCGTCGGAGTTGAGGTAAAAAACAAGGGTTTTTGGAAAGTTTTTGACCAAGTGCAAATAAAATGGTGAAAAAGACTTTTTGCTTCTATTTATTACTTTTTTTTCATTTTTCCTAATATTTTGTTTTATATAAATACATTTTAGTCAAAAATCCATTAACTCTAAAGGTATTGTAAGTGTTTTGTTCCTTGCAGGAAAAAAATTTAGGACCTTGGACAACAAAGTATAGACATTTTTTTTTCGATTTGTTTTGGTCGCATGTACAACTTTTTAGGGTTTTTCAGAAAAACCTCGAGCATAGTCTTTGTTCATTCTCAGGCTCTAAAATCAATGAGAACGTAACCAATTATACTTTTGTCATCTTTTCGTACTCATTATGATAACACGAAAACAATGAAACCTATGAAGAATTCTTTAAGCTCTTTTCATGTTCCTTAAAAACAAAAAGATTGTCGAGCAACCTTGTTATTTTCACGCCCGTAAAAGTATTTGAAGAAAACATTTGATGGGTGATATTTAATCATTTTTTTGGTCCTGTCGAACTATTTTACGAAAAAGGAACTGAAAGAGTTCTCTTTTATGTGTTTTTCTAGACTCTATAAACATGAAAAACTTCGATTTTTCTCGATTTTTCTATCTTTGGACTCATTAAACAAACATCGACAAACCCATACAGGACCGAACCACTCCTTCATAGGGTTCGTTAAATATACTCCAAGGGACTCGTCCGAAGGATGAGCTTAAATTGACAAGCATATGTTATCCTCCTCAAGCTTGTGTAAAAATAAAGAGGTACTCGCCAGAAATGGTGGGGGAAAAATTGGGAAAGGAATGTGTCTTTGTATTTGCATTAATGGTAGTAAGCGTCGCTCTTGAACATGACACCCCTCTTTGTCATTTGAATCTGGGTTGGGTAATCCATTTGTCTCTTTTCTGACCTTCTACAAGTTCAAATCTTGGGTCATCTTTGAGTCAATACTACCAAGATCATTGTCATGTCATTCATATGTTCAAGAGAAGATCAACTGAAACCTTCTATCAAGTCGGTCATCTGTAATTGTCCATTCTTACTATGTCGGCCTTCCCTGTGTCATTCCTAAGTCACATATGTATTTTTCTCTACCCTAATTCTGTTACTTATTTCGTTTCATTGATGGGGGATACATCAAGGCCCTCCTATGACGAGTCTTTCCTATCGTCTTCAGTGCATTATCCAGGAAAAAGACTTAGAAATTATTTAGTACCTTAGATCATGCATGCCTCAATGGAAGGTTTCTTCGCTTTCGACAATGGATTCACATCATTGATCCCTAATTGAGAGATTATGTCAAGTGTTCGACTTCAATTCATTTATTCACACTTGTTGGATTGTACTGGAGTACCTTGGGAGTCATTGACATCAATGGTGATTTCCCTCACACTTGTTAACAATTTTCATTAATGACTAGTAATCAAGTGGTTTCTATTCACGTTCGAATTCAACATATGTAATCACGTGACTAGAATCGTACTAACGGACGATGGATTGAAAACCCTGGACTTCATCATTTTTTGGTATAGGTTGCGATGGATTATTTTTTATTTGTTTTGACACATATATCCACCTTGTATGTCTCATGGCTATGTTCATACTTGATTTTTCAGTACATGGATCCACAATGTATTCCTAGTGGCTATGCAGAATCTTGTTGACATGGATCCACATTGTATAATTGGTGGCCATGACCTACATTTATGATTTCAATCATTTACGGTCTGAACATGGGAATGCCTACTTCAAACGTGGTGTGATATTGTATAGATTCTTGATTGTTTGTAGGTTCCTGATTGATGCACCCTCAGTTCTTGACACATACACACTTATTTTACAAAGTATTTCAGCTGTCTCGAGTTCTAGCCTCATACTTTGGGGGGAATTTTGTTACACATTATTTTGGTCACCCTGATGACGATTACATAAACATGTGTTCAGGTTCCCAATATGATCTTTTGGCTAAGAAAAGAAACCTCTTTCCACCCTTGCAAGATGCATTTTTGGAAGGCCGCCACAGGATACTCCCTTTACACAGTGCAGAAATCCCTGATTTTCGCAGGCTGAACTATAGCCAGCCCGCAGGATTTCCGTAGGCTGCTATATAGGCAGTTCGCAGAGGAACTTTAAAACTAAAAGAGAAAAGAAGTTCTAGCATCTTCTAGAAGTGTAATCTTCTGGAAATATGAGATGGTGTCCATATGGTTATGATCATACTGACTTCTCTGATTTGATGGGATCATCCTCATCTCTTTAACCACTTCAATTTCTCCTATATAAGGATAGGCTTCTCATGGAAAAGGTTAGAGGTACAAGCATAAAGAAGCATATAAAATTGATGAAAGAATAGGCTAAACACTGTGTGAAGAATCCTATTTCAAGTGATGCTTGAGGTCTCCATTCATCCATCAAGATTTTGTGAAAAATCTTCATGCAAATATTGGAGCAAATGTATGTGTGTGTCAGAACAAAGGGCCACTGAAAGGGAACTTGCGACATTAAGGCGATTCGGTTATATATTCTACCTTTCATTAATATAATATGGTGGCACATCTCTTTCCCATAAAATGATTGATATTTTATTACATGACTCCTTGATCACATGTTTAGGTTGTCCTTGAATTTCACTATTGTTGCTTTAACGTTGGTTGATTTGTGTTATTACAGATCTGATCTCATAGGAACATCGGAGTAAGGCAGGATCAACAAAGACATAAGGAAGTGATTCATAAGGTATGTTATCTATTCTTTCTTTGGTAGTTAAATTCAATGATTGTAACCTAGGGAAAGCATCGTGTTCCATCTTGTTTTGTTCTAGATCTAGGTGGATCTAGGGGGATTAGTTCATGTCTGAATCTACTAATTTACCCGTTAACAACTGGTTTCCTAGTGCGTTGAGAAGTATATACCAAGTCAGTGGATGATTCAGCTCCAAGACCATTTTCCCGTCTCTCTTTCACCTCAAGTGTTCCATAAAATGTTGAAACTCCTAGAGCCAACACTCACCTTTAACGATGAAGATTCCAAAGACTTCTTGAAAACAAATGACAACGTCCTAGATATATTACCTGAATTATTGGATAATACTATGGCCATCCCTAAAGATATTACCAGATTATGGGTCAGCTTGTTCAAAAACCCATTTTTGGGAAATTGCTTGGTTATTGACCAAAATTACGGGCCTAGAAAATACTGCCATCGTTTCCCATATGATTCTTTATATATTATATTTTACTGTCAAGGAGAAGGCCATTTTCAATTGGGGGAAGTTTATTTCCATTGAAATCTCTTCCCAATTGTCTCGGTATAAAAAGGATAAGAAATTATTTATGTCTTCTTATTTGGTTTTTGCGAAAGTGTATTGTTGTAAATTTCCTAATATGTCTATATGCAAGAAGTTGAACTGTGAATTTAATCCTGTGACCTTTTGGTACCAAGCGTTATAGAGGCACAAAGCTTCCCTGCATTTTTATGAAGTTTTCAATGACTTTTTCTTGGTTCTTAAAGGATTTTTGTTTGGAAAATATACTACAAGAATATCCGCTCAGGCTAGTAAATTTTTGGACAAAAGGGGATTCTAGAGAAAATGGAAAATTACAATGTTATCAAGATTTTCGGTTCTAAGGAAAATCCCTCCTTTCTACCATGCCATATATCCAACAGAATGTTTGTTATAGAATTTGCAAGGAAATATAGCTTTTGGCTGCAATTTTTTCATGAAAAATGAAAAAATCAATTCATACCTTTGCCTTTGAAAGTTGGGGATTTTGTATTCAAAAGTATCAACAAAATTGATGAATTTGCAAACCACTTCCACAACTTGAATCTCAAGTATGCTGAAAAGTTAGAGGGTTTGACCCTAATAGAATCTTTGTGGAACACATGTTAACAGTGGGTTTTAGAAATTCATTTATCCACATAGTTCTAGGACAAGAAGATGATAATAACCTAGGCAATCCTACCCACATTGCTGGCGACTTAGAGACAATACTCAGAAACTCCTAGGTATGGAGAAGCCCCAAGGATTTATGCAAGACTCATCTTTGGTATGTCGACTGAAGAAGTCCCTTTATGGCCTCAAGCAATCTCTGAGGGCATGCTATTCCAAGATGGAATCCTACATGTTGTCACAAAACTTTATACATTGTAAGTCAAACCTAAATGTCTACATGCTCAGGACAACAGATTCACTTCTACTCTTAGTTCTGTATGTTGATGATTTTTTTATCATCGGTTGCTCAACTTCAATGATTGTTGCAGTCAATAGGATTCTACATGATAGGTTTTTGATGATGGACATGGGTCGGCTACACTTATTCCTTGGACTTGATATTAGTCAGGATGCATCAGGCATTAAACTGTCTCAGGCCAAGTATGCATGAGATCTCCTTGAGATATTTCATGTGACAGACTGCAAGTCTACTCCGACTCCTTTCCCATCAGGAGTCAAACTTGATGATCAGGGGATCAAATTTTGCTCAAAAATTCAAAGTGCTCGGAATCACTTCAAACCAAACGAGAGCGTAGGCCTCGTCATTGTGAACCCAACGCAACTCGTTTCATCTCAAACAGACATCGGGAGCGAGAGATATCGCAATCTGTTCGGAATGGCAAACAGGCAAAAAAGGGACGTTGACTGTACAGTTCATACAGTCCGTACAGGCTGACGTGGCAGGGTCGTACGACTGTACACTGATGTGACATATGGTGATGTGGTAGTTTCTGATTGGAAGATGTGGTCGAATGAGCATTTGACACATGTCCTTTTGGTGGCTAATGGTATGTTGACATGTGGCCCAATCTGTGGGCACCACGTGTCACTTGTTGTTTGGTTAAAACTTTGTCATTGGCAGGAGTCGACCCCGTGACCTCCGGGCAGGGGAAACGAATTGGCAAGAAGATATCAACCAGCGCGCCACCATGTGTTACTTATCATATGAATGGTTTCATTTGTATTTCAATTCGAATATTGGTATGGTTTGGGCCGCGACCGGGTCGGGGCTTATCCCCAGCCCTTGGTCGTGCACCATTTAACATATAACCACGGCTATAACATATAGTGCGCGCGCATAGTTTTTAAATATGGTTTGAAAATGGTTAAGTTTTAGTCCGTGGATATATGCCTAAACTACATATGACCACAACCAAGTGTGTGGTAAGTTGATACGGTTGGCACGGTTAGCCCTTTTTCTTGATGCGCGTGGTCATATTATGACCCCATATGCCCGAGTGCTAGGAAGTTAGAGGTTGGCGCACCCATAACCATCCTACAGTTTTCACAGTTGGCGTGGTTGCATCCGGTGTTGGGTTTTCACACTTTAAATTGCGTGTGTGCTAGGTTCATGACATAAGGGTGCGTTTTGTAGATGCAGAGACAACAAGCTTGAAGGGGGGACTTCCAGGAGGCCTAACTTCTTCATTTTTTAACTGATTGAGGTGTCGAAAAAGCCCAGCTAGGGGGTTTTGGACGCTCTAAAGCTATTGGAGTAGTCTGTTGGTCAGTTTGAGCATTGTAAGGCATGTTTTTGAGCACTTTGAGCAATTAATAAAAATGATCCATTGGAAGCTGGACCAAGAGATGTAGCCCAAGAGAGGGATGAACTCCTTTATCAATTGTTGTGTTTATGTTCTTATGTTCATTGATTATGCTATTGTTTATTTGTATCTTTCATGAGTAATCCCTTTAATTAATGTGTTGCAAAGTTGATCCATTTGCTTTTAACACATAAAATTTACTTGCAAATAATTTCAAGATTTCAAGTCTTCTTCAATTTTAGATCAAGTTGGTATCAGAGCACTGGTTTTTGAAGACTTGATTGTTTG
>ML780678.1:90191-137098 GCA_009831015.1 Picea engelmannii
TACTTTCATGAGAGTTATGAATGATGTCTTAAGGCCTTTTCTGGATGATTGTGTTATTGTCTACTTAGATGATATTTTGATCTTTAGCAAATCTCGTGAAGAGCATATTACACATGTGAAACAAGTTTTGGATGTTCTAAGAAGAGAATAGTTGTATTTGAGATTGTCCAAATGTGAATTTGGAAAAACTTCACTTATTTACTTAGGGCATATTGTTGGTGGAGGAGAATTAAAAATTGATCCCTCCAAGATCAAAGCCATTTTGGAATGGTCCAGGCCCAACAATGTGACAGAGGTAGAAGTTTTTTGGGAGCAACCCAATATTGGAGGAAGTTTATTGCTAACTTTTCTTCCATTGCATCTCCATTACATGTTGTGACAAGTGTCAAGCAAGTTTTCCAATGGGGAGGTAAGCAACAGAAGGCTTTTGATACTTTGAAAGAAAAGATCAGTTCAGCGCAAGTTCTTGCACTTCCAAATTTAAGACAACCTTTTGAAATCCAGACAGATGCAAGCAATTATGCAATGGGAGCAGTTCTGCTATAGTATGGTAAGCCCATTTGTTTTCATTCTGAGACTTTTAATGGTGCCATGATTAATTATCCTACTTATGATAAGGAATTGTATGCATTGGTTCAAAGTGTAAAAAAATGGAAACATTATTTGTTGGGGAAAGAAACCATTATTCACACCGATCACCAACCATTGCAATACTTACAATCACAGACAAAGCTACAACAAGCTAGGCACTTCAGATGGATGGGTTTTCTTCAACAGTTTCATTTGGTTATCAGGTATAAGAAGGGAATTTTTAACAAAGTCGTTGATATGCTTTCAAGGCCTATTATTAGTGCTTCATTTATTCTTAAGCATAGTCCTATAATGCATGAAAGTTATGTGGAGAAATATGCTTTAGATATTGATTTCAAAGAAGTATATGAAACTTTGTGCCACTCTAACCATGTTGAAGAATTGGATTATCATGTGCATAATAATATCTTGTATCATATTGGAAAGTTGTGTATTCCACAGGGGGAAAGAATCAACATTATAAGAGAAGCACATTCTTCTCTTATTGCTGGTCATTTTGGTGTAGGAAAGACAGTGGCTAATTTGCAAAGATACGGCTACTGGCCTAAAATGAATGAAAGTGTTTCAATATATGTTTGAGGATGTTCGTTGTGTGCCACAAGTAAACCTAGCAATCGAAAGTTGGGTTTGTATACTCCACTTCCAGTTCCTTCTCGACCTTGGGAAAGTATTTCCATGGATTTTATAGGTGGTTTACCTATGTTGAGACGAAATCATGATTATCTTTATGTTGTGGTTGATCGATTTAGCAAAATGTGTATTTTGATGCCATGTACTAAGCAATTTACAGCAAAACAAATGGCACAGATGTTATTTCAAAATGTTTGTGTGCATTTTGGATTGCCTAAGTCCATTATTTCTGGTCGAGTTTATGGGCACTCATGGACACCAAACTTAAAAAGAGCACAACTTTTCATCCACAAACAGATGGTTAGACAGAGGTGGTAAATGGTACAGTGGTGCATCTTCTTCGTGCTTATTCAAGCAAGCATCCTAAACTTTGGGATGAGCATTTACACTACATTCAGCATGCGTACAATCGAGCTAAGCACTCTTCGACTCAAACGTCGCCATTTGAAGCATGTTTTGGCTATTTTCCCAAGTCTCCTTTAGATTTTATCTTTGGGAAGGATATTGTTGTCAATGGTCAATATGATATTGATAGGGCAGAAAAGTTCATTGAACAAATTCAGTCGATACATCAGGTGGTGCAAGAGCAATTGGAAAAGAGTCAGGCCAAGTACAAGACGAGACATGACAAGCATCGTGTTGATCACAGTTTCCAAGTTGGAGATGAAGCTTGGATTTACATCAGTAAGGAGAGACTTAAAGGAGAAGGTAAAAAGTTGAAACCAATTCGATATGGTCCTTTCAAGATTATCGACAAGATTGGTAACAATGCCTTTCGTTTAGATTTGCCTCCTTATATGCAGATGTATGCAATTGTTAATGTCGAGAATTTGAAATTGTATGAGCCTCCATTGATTGATGATCAAGGAGAGAATGTTCAAATTCCTTACATAGATGATTTTTCCCCAGAGTATCTTACAGAATTGCATGAAGACACCATCCTTGACAGGAGAATGCGAACTTCAAAACGAGGAAATGTGGAGTATCTTCGAGTTGGTCTTAAAGGGTCGAATCCAAGCAAAGCCAAGTGGATTGAGGTTGGAAGGGTGAGGAAACTATACCCTCATCTTCACATAGACTGAAAATAGTCTTTTGGAGGTACAAAAGCTTCCCAATGGGGAGGTGTGATCAGGGGATCAAATTTTGCTCAAAAACTCAAAGTGCTTGGAATCGTTTCAAATCAGACGAGAGCGTAGGCCTCGTCATTGTGAACCCAACGCAACTAGTTTAGTCTCAAACAGAAATTGGGAGAAAGAGATATCGCAATCTATTCGGAATGGCAAACAGGCAAAAAAGGGACGCTAACTTTATAGTCCGTATAGGCTGACGTGGCAGGGTCATACGACTGTATGTTGATGTGACATATGGTGATGTGGTAGTTTCTGATTAGCAGATGTGGTCGAATGAGCATTTTACATGTGTCCTTTTGGTGGCTAATGGTATGTTGACACGTGGCCCAATCCATGGGTGCCACGTGTCACTTGTTGTTTGGTTAAAACTTTGTCATTGGCAAGAGTTGACCCCGCGACCTTTGGGCAAGGGAAACGAATTGGCAAGAAGTTTCCAACCAATCTGCCACAATGTGTTACTTATCATATGAATGGTTTCATTTGTATTTCAATTTGAATATGGGTATGGTTTGGGCCGCGACCGGGCCGGGGCTTAGCCCCAGCCCTTGGTCGCACACCATTTAACATATAACCATGAATATAACATATAGTGCGTGAGCGCGGTTTTTAAATATGGTTTGAAAATGGTTAAGTTTTAGTCCGTGGATATATGCCTAAACTACATATGACCACAACCAAGTGCGCGGGAAGTTGATACGGTTGGCACGGTTGGCCCTTTTTCTTGATGCGCGTGGTCATATTATGACCCCATATGCCCGAGTGCTAGGCAGTTAGGGGTTGGCGCACCCATAACTGTGCTACAGTTCACACCGTTGACGCGGTTGATTCCGGTGTTGGGTTTTCATGCTTTAAATTGCATGTGTGCTAGGTTCATGACACAAGGGTGCGTTTTGTAGATGCAGAGACAGCAAGCTTGAAGGGGGGACTTCCAGGAGGCCTAACTTCTTCGTTTTTTGACCGATTGAGGTGCCGAAAAAGCCCAACTAGGGGTTTTGGGATGCTCTGAAGCCATTGGAGCAATCTGTTGGTTAGTTTGAGCATTGTAAGGCATGTTTTTGAGCAATTTGAGCAATTAATAATAATGATCCATTGGAAGTTGGACCAGGAGATGTAGCCCAAGAGAGGGGTGAACTCCTTTATCAATTGTTTTGTTTATGTGCTTATGTTCATTGATTATGTTGTTGTTTATTTGTATCTTGCATGAGTAATCCCTTTAATTAATGTGTCGCAAAGTTGATCCATTTGCTTTTAACACATAAAATTTACTTGCAAATAATTTCAATATTTCAAGTCTTCTTCAATTTTAGATCACTTGAGGATGGCGGGGAGACTCCACTGGTTGAAAACACACTATATAGACAACTAGTGGGGAGCTTGGTGTATCTCACACACTCCAAACCAAACCTTTCCTATGCAGTTGGAGTAGTTTCCAGGTTCATGCAGAAGACGCATGATCTACATTGAAAGGCTGCAAAGTGTATCCTTCGATACGTATAGGGCACCATCACCTTTGGGATTCATTATTCAGCAGAATCTACATTATATCTCATCGGGTTTATTGATTCTAACTGGGCTGGCGATAACACTGATCGTAAGACAACATCTGGTTACTCACTCAGTCTTGGTTCTAGGCCTATCTATTGGTCGAGAAAGAATCAAGATACCATTTCTCTATCTTCAACCGAGGTTGAGTATAGAGGGGTAGTTAACATAACCATTCAAGCTATGTGGCTACAAAATTTTCTCACTGATTTGGGCATTCAGTTTCATCGGCCAATCGTCATCTAGTGTGACAACCAAAGCACTCTCAAGTTCTGAAGAGATACAGCTTAGAGGCAATGGACGAAGCACATTGAGATCCACATGCACTACATCCATAGCTTAGTATACGAGGGGATCATTGACCTACAGTTCTATCCTTCACCAGAACAGACGACATACATCTTCATTAAGACCTTCATTGAGTAGAAGTTCCATTCTTTGCGAAGTCATCTTGGAGTGAAGGACACAGTTCCCTAGTAACTGTAGTTCTTCTTTTTACATACATTGTACCTTGAGGGAGCGATTTTCCCATGAGGTTTTCCCTCTTTCCTCACTTTATTTCAGTGTATCTTTTGAATTTATGTACCTAACATGGCCTCATTTCTAGGACCCATTCTTTATTTTCACCATAGTGATGTTTAGGGAGGGTATTGGAGTTACTTCACACACACCTAGGATTTATTTTTCCTAAGGTTTTTCCTTTTTTATTAGTCATTATTAGTCATTTATCTAGTCTCCTATTTTTTAGGAGAGAATATTCCACCTGGAGAATATTCTCTTCAGTTAACACTTCAGTTTGACTACTTGAGTTGATTCTAGATGTTGCATTGGTTTTATCACCATGCAACATTGGGATCATCACCATGATAATTCAAAATTTCCTTGGGACCATCACCAGACTGACACATTACCCTTGATTCCTTGATATACTCCTCACTACACTCTGTTTAGTCAGTTAACTAAAGACTAGTTGACTAGTTAACTCAGCTAGGTGGCAGTTCACTCCCGTAACTTCCTGAGAGACTAGACTAGGTGGCAGTCTACTCCTGTAACTATTGGTGTGTGTCTAGATAACTCTATACCACCACTATGGCACATTGGTTCTCCTCTAGTGCACATTCATTGACTTATACAAAGTATATCATGTGTAAATTATTCATTATTCATTGCGGTTAATGAGAATTCTTCCATTCTTTCTCTCCTTCTTCTTCTTTCTCAATTTCTCTCTGCAAATGTTTGTGGTATTTTCTAGCTTGATCTATTCTTTGCAGGTTCAACACATTTACACAACAAAGCGTCAAAGGATATTTTTATTAGAGCACAATTGTAAAGAATTTCTAGAAGGGAGAGTTGGTGATACTTTGGAACAAGGCCAAGGAGAAATCGTACATGCATACAAAGTTCAAAGCACTCTGGATAGGACCATACGTCATCGAGAAGATCTTGGGTCTTAACTCCTATATGCTCCAAGACATGAAGGGTAAAATATTAATGTTTCTTTTCAATGGGAAACATTTGAAAGTTTTATTCTCCTAAGACTTTCTCATTCTCATTGTACATAATTTTATTTTTTAATTTGAATATTCTTTCTCTGACTCCATATCCCAATGGGAAGAAGCACATAGTCATGAAAGGATATGGATTCTTGACAACCCACGGAGGGTTATCATCCCATAGTTGGAGCGAGTTGTTGAGATCAATTCATTCTTCCCAAATTTCCCTCCCCTTCTCTATTTTCCCAAATTCTTTTGTCCATTTATTTTCCCTCTTCTATACTTACCCAAATCCCCCTTTTCTTTTTTCCCTTCTATTCTCCCTTTCTAGTTCTTATAATTAGTCATTTTTCCAAAAAGGTGGGTTCATGACTTGGAAAACTCATGGATCCTCATCTCCATCCACACTCTCACATCATGAATCTGACCAACCGCCACATTCTTATATACTTATCCATTTCTGCAGTCGTGCGTTCCTGGGTTGGCGGGTTTCAAGCTTTCATATCCCTTGTTCCATGACATACATTTTTCACCCAAAAGATATGTGATATACACTTTAACCATTGGATTTCTTGAGCTCCTAAGTATCTCATATCTCTTATATTGAGTTTGACCGACTGCGTTACAACACTTAAACGAATTCTCAACCTTCTTCAAAGTAAGGTTGGCGGGTTGGCGGGTTCCCGGGTTGGAGGGTTCAAAAAAGTCCCAAGTTCTATTTTCTCTCGTCTATCCCCGCCACCTTTGTGATTTTCCCAATACGCATTTAGTAAGATTTAATACTAATAATTCATCATGTAGGCCCCATAAATATTTTCATTAGTAGGCGAAGGGCTCAAGTAGATTTTTTATTAAACCAAATTAAAACATGATTTGCAGAAGATTATATTATATCTCTCAAGCTCTCATTTCAAATATTATATGGATCAAGAGAAATCTCTCATCAACTTATGGCAGTAGCAAATCGATAACATTTCTACAGAGAGACTTTGAACATTTTTGGACAAGAGGACTAGAATTTTCAATGGTCTAGAGCATACTCTTATTATTCATCCCCTTCTGCTTAGAAGGAAGTAATTTGGACGTCCAAAATTCCTCGTGCAAGATGTGTTACTGAAGTTTTTGACTGCAAGGAACTAGTTTCCTAGTGTGCTAAGAAGTATATACCAAGTCAGCGGATGATTCAGCTCCAAGACCATTTTCTCGTCTCTCTTTCACCTCAAGTGTTTTGTAAAATGTTGAAACTCCCAGAGCCAACACTCACCTTCAAAGGTGAATATTGCAGGCACTTCTTGAAAAAACATGACAATGGACTGGATATCTTACCTGAATTCTTGGAGAATCCCATGGCCATCCCTGAAGATATTACTAGATTGTAGGTCAACTTGTTCAAAAACCCATTTCGGGAAATTGCCTGGTTATTTACTAGAGTTACGGGCCAAGAAACTATTGCCAACATTTCTCGTATGATTCTTTATATCTGATATTTTACTATCAAGGAGAAGACCATTTTTGATTGGGGGAAGTTGTTTTCCATTGAAATCTCTTCCCAATTGTCTTATTATAAAAGGATAAGAAATTCTTTATGTATTCTTATTTTGTTTTTGCGATAGCGCATTACTGTCAATTTACTAAATTGTTTATATGCAAGAAGGTGAACTGTGAATTTGACCATGTGACCTTTTGGTACCAAGTGTTATGGAGGCACAAAGCTTCCCAAAATTTTTATGAAGTTTTCAATGACTTTGTCTCAGTTCTTAAAGGATTGTTGTTTGGAAAATATACTCCAAAAATATCTACCCAGGCTAGTAAATTCCTGGACAAAAAGGGGACTTTGGAGCAAATAGAAAATTACAACGTTATCAGTTTTTTCAGTTCTAAGGAAAATCTCTTGTTTCTACCATGCCATATATCCGACATAATGTTTGTTAAAAATTTTATAAGGAAATATAACTTTTGGCTGTACTTTTTTCCATGAAAAAATGAAAAACCAATTCATACCTTTGCCTTGGAAAGTTGGGGATTTTGTATTCATAAGTATGAACAAAATTGATGAATTTGCAAACCATTTCCACAACTTGAATCTCAAGTATGTTGAAAATATTAGAGGGTTTGACCCTAATGAAATATTTGTGGAACATATGTTAATAGTGGGTTTTAGAAATTCATTTATCCACATTGTTCTAGGAGAAGAAGAAGATAATAACTTGGGCAATCATACCCACACTTATAGCAACTTAGAGACGGTACTCGGTAAAAATGAATTGTACAAAAAGAGAGGAAAGTGTCCCAATGAGAAGAGTGTCCAGTCCCCAACTGTTACTCCTAATACTGCAACACCTCGGATCATTTCTCCAATGATGCACCCATATAAAAAAGTAATGAACAGTAGTTCAAGTGGAGGAGGAGACAAGAAACCCCCCTCCATGAAAAAATGAAAGCTCGCATAAATTTCCTTTGAGGAAGATGAGGAAGAATATTGTACAAGAGAAATAACAACATTGCATCAAAAGTGACAACAATATCTTCTCCCTCAAAGATATGGAGCTCAAGTCTGACATTGAGAAGATGTTTCCTAATATTGATCAGCCAGGAGGCGAGGCCCACCAGAATCAGTCATTGGAAATTGTTGAGAATGAGATATTTGATGAAGAAGAATCATTTGTATTTCAGAGTGTTTTCTTTTATAGAGAATCTAAGAAATTAATTATTGAGAAGAGTGATGTGAAGAATAAAAATGGGAAATATCGTTTATAGGTTAACCTAAGAAATATGCGACCTTCCCAAATTTCCATAATTCATAAAGAAAATGGTGATGCATTGGATGATTCCATTGGTGGTCTCGAAGCCAAAAATATAAAGTTATATGAAAGGATTAAGGAACTAGAAGAGACTTTGATGCCTCTTCCACTCTTTCCCATCCCTTTGGCAATTTTCAGATCCACCATGCCCACAACCAAAATAAAAGGATCCTCAAGATTACTCACATCATCTAGGAGCTATGTGGAGAATAATATCAAGAAAAGAATGGCACTGATTACAGAAGCTTGGGAAATTTCAAAGAGCATGATTTCTTTTGGCTCAAGGGTGCATGTCTTCCTTGAATATATTTAGGCTGACCTAACAAATGAAGAAGGTTTCTACCTTGATTCCATGTTACCCTTTGGTATTAAATTTTATAACATGTCATAGCTAAGGAGATGAGAGGAGGACCTTCCCTCTAAAATTCATATCAAGCAGTTTAATGCTTGCTCAGAGAGAAAATAAAGAACTTGAACAACATCGTTCATATGTGCAACCAAGACATAACAAGGAGAGAATATCCATTCAAAAGGCTCATGGAGGTGGACCTAGCTGGAAACACTAATGAATTCCAAGATCCCAAGTTGATCCTCAACTCATTGTTCCAAAAAAAACCACAGTTTGATGAGAAAGTTGAGATTTTTAAAAGATTGTCAATTGAAAAATTATATGGCATAATTGAATATGATGAGGACTCCATAGAAAACTAACTAGTGGATTACTCCGTAAAAAATCAGGATATTGAATAAGTATTACATGGAATTTCCATTGATCTCCGAGACTTGGAGGGCGAGCTGTTCAATAATAAAATCCAGCATGAAATCAACGTGGCACCTATGAAAAGTTACACTGAAGAATGGTATAAGAATGTTATCAATAAACTGACAAATGAAGGGAAATAAACAACTGATATGGTTCCTGTAACCATTGATGAAAACAATACAAGAACATCAATGAGCAAATGAACACACAAGTGACCATCATAGTAAGTTTATAATGATCACATCCTTCTTTTCTTGATCAATTCCTTCATCTAGTTATTCCACCTCTTTCACTAGAAAGGTTTAACCGAAGACTGATAACTCATTTTTTCTTCTTACCAAGTCTTGTTGATCCTTATACCGCCCACCGTCTTTCTTCCAAAAGCTTATTTCTTGTATTTATTTGCTTTATGGTCCACGATATCCCCAATCATAGTCTTTAAGACAAACACATTTACAATTTCAAATAATATGTAATAGATTATATATTTTTTGGAAATTTCAAGAGAACTGCTTTGGGAACAATCTTGACTGTGCTTTGTAACCTTATTTTTCAGAATATGAAGTATTTGAGGTTGATCTATCATTATCTTTATTTGAGTTGCCCATGTTTCCACTCTGTTAAAGTTCTCTTATGCATGCAATTCATCTTCTTTTTTATTTTATGTGATCAAAAATATTTATCTTAGACTATGATGGATGTGGGGAAATTTTGCTTATTTACTTTAAATGTGAGAAATGTGTAATTCCTGGTCCTTTCTCAAGAACTGTCTTTAAAACAGAAAAATAAAACATTTTTTTTATTATTTTTTTGTAATATTTATGTTTCTTTGAATTACTACAATGAACTTCTGTCAAGTTCCACATTTTTAATATTTGAAAAATCTCAAGAAAATCTAAAAGCGCAGTAACACCTCTATAAAAACACAGGGGGATTTACATTCTTGTGAGGTTTTCGTTTCAATCCTAACAGATTCAAGTGTCAACAAGTCTAAAGAGGAACACGGGAAATACTTGAGGATGGTACTACAAGTATTGAGGGAACATCCAATTTATGCAAAGTGGAACCAGTACTCATTTTATCAGTGACATATTCATTATTTGGGTCATATCATTTCCAAGGAAGGGATAGTTGTGGATCCAGAAAAGATAAAATCTATTGAGGAATGGTCGACACCAAGAAATGTCGCAGATGTGAGATCCTTTATGTGACATGCAATTTCTTACTTGAGCTTTATTGAAGTATTCTCAAAGACTGTGCATCCAATTAGATCTCTACAAAAGAAAGGTGCATGATTTGAATGGACTCTAGATTGCGTAAGGAGTTTTCAACACTTGAAAAGTTTGTTAACAAGTGCACCAATTTTAAGAATTACTAATTCAGATGAAGACTTATTTATGTGCAAAGATGCATGCAAGGAAGGGCTCGATGGATTCCTTAGTCAAAATGGTCATGTGGTATGATACGAATCGAGAAAGTTAAAATAACATGAAAGGTTCTATGCTACTCATGACTAAGAATTGGCAGTCATAGTGCATGCATTGAAGATGTGGCGACACTATCTTATGGGTAAAATATTTGAGTTGAGGACAAACGATATTGGTATAAAGTATCTATTTGGAAAGCCAAGTTAAAATGTCAGAAAAAGAAGGTGGTTGGAATTCCTCAGTGAGTATGACTTTCACATAAATCATATCATAGGAAAAGAAAACAAGGTGGCTGATGCACTTAGACAAAAGGTGCATGAGATGCATGCTACATCCATTAACATGTACAAATTGTATTTGTGTGACATAATTTTAGAATTTTCCAAATCATATCAGTGCTATGTGGACATAAAGGTGACTTTACAGCAAGGTATGTCACAACAGAAATACGAAGGTTATGAGCTAAAAGAGGATGGAATCCTCATGTATAGATGTAGATTCTATGTGACAAATGATCAAGAATTGAAAAACATGATATTTTGTGAGATGTATAAGGTTCCTTATGCGAGACATCCAGGTTAACAGAAGACAATTGTCGCAATCAAGAAGAAATACTATTGGCCAAGTATGAAAAAGGAATTTGTTGATTTTATTGTTAGATGTATTGAATTCCAAAAGGTCAAGGTTGAGGAAAGACATCCAACTGGTTTACTACAGACTTTGCTCATTCTTGAGTAGAAGTGGAGAGTTGTGACCATGTATTTCATAACCAAGCTACCAAGGACTGCTAAGCAGCATGATTCTATTATGGTAGTGGTGGACAAGATTACTATAGCTACCCATTTTATTCTAGTGAAGTTAACGCACAAGGAAACCAACATTGTTGAAGCATACATGCGAGAAATTTCTAAGCTACATGGTATACCTCAGAAAATTGTGTCTGATAGAGATTCCAATTTCACCTCGAATGTTTGGAAAGCGATATTCAAAGAATTTGGAACAAATATAAACTTTAGCACAACCTATCATCATGAGATAGATGGTCAAATACAAAGAGAAAATTGGGTGATTGAAGATATGCTCAGGATGCATGTGATGGATAAACCATCAAAATAGGAAGACAACCTTCACTTGGTAGATTTTTCTTACAACAATGGGTATCAAGAATCTTTGAATATGATCCCATTTGAATCATTTTATGGTAGAAAGTGCAACATGCTAGTGAGTTGGCACAACCCAACAGACCACTTAGTAGTTGGGCCAAATATGCTTTGAGAAATGGAAGAGAAAATGGTAAAGATAAGGAATAATTTAAAGGCTTCCCAAGACAGGCAGAAAATCTATGTAGATAAAATAAGAACCCATAGAGAATTTAAAGTGGGTTATCACATGTTTTTGAAATTTAAATCTAGGTGTAGTTCCGTGAAGTTGGGAAAGTTTTCTAAGTTTGAAGCCCACTACTATGGGCCATTTGAAATCCTAGAGAGGATTGGTCCTATCACATATATGTTTTCATTTCCTGCATCCTTGTGTATTCATAATGTTTTCCATGTATCATTTCTTAAAAAGTATGTATCTAATGATAATCATATTATTGATTGGAATGTGATTCAAGTGAATCCCAAAGCCAATTTCCGAGTGTGATCGGTTTGCATATTGGATCGAAAAATTAAACAGCTCCGGAATCAAGCTATGGAGTTGGTAAAGTTCTAATGGACCTGGTATGGTTCTGAGGATCCAACTTGGGAGAGTGAGGATGCTATGCAAACAAAGTATCCACATCTTTTTGAATATTTTTGAATTTTTGTATGTACATATGTATATGACGCACTTAGGACGGTGCATAAATAAGGGGGAGGGGAATGTAATGTCCCTAATATGAACCCTTTGTAATTGTACATATAGGATGGTGAGTCGTTGGTACCAATTATAAATATAAATGTACATATAGGTTGGTGAGCCATTAGCACTAAGTTTTGGTATTACGTGCACCTGAGTAGTGCGCAAGAATTGTTATCAAACAAAGGGCGTGCATATTTCATAGCGTTGCACACACTTGGGTAAGTGTGTAGGAATGACCTGGGAGTGCGCACCAAGCTGAGTTATGTGTGTGTGTGTGTGTGTGTGTTGAGGATAGAGGGTCTATGTGATTATTAGGCTGGTGAGATGGGATGCAGATAGGATAGTGAACCTATCCATGTAAAGTGTAATTATACTCAAATTATTAATATAATATTACATCGCTACGCACAAAAAAATCAAATGAAAAGGGATGGGGGAAGAAATCCACTGGAAAAGGGAAAAGGGGGTGGGACCTAAGTCTTAAGGAATATTTTAAAAAAAATTCCAAAAAATTCTAATTTATGGATATTTATTTTATCCTGAGTTCCAAAGGGAAGGGAATGTGTCACCAAGTGGCTAAAGCTACTTTTGAAGGTCACAAGTGTCAATTTTAAGGCATGCAATATAAATTGTTGGCCTTAGTGTATTTCGGGGAGAAAGCATTCGAGGGGAAGATTCATTATTCATTTTGACTCTCGTGTGCAAAATGGATTGGGCCATCTGAGAGAGGACGATTGTTACGTTGTCTGAATAGAGTGTTATAGCTTAAAATGTCAGACCTATGCATTGGTGTTATGGCCTACCCTTCCCTTTTGCTTGCAAAATCAAAATCCCACCTTTCCTAATCCAAGTCATATAAAAACCACGAATTTTGAACATATCCTCGGGTTTCCTTTGAGAAAAATATGGACATTCGTGCCTTTATGGTGTGCAACCTACGAATTCCCTAAAAAATAATGAAAAATAAAATAATTATGAGATTTCAGATGGGTTTTTTAGTTGGGATCATTTCCCAATGTCCCCAAGCCCGTAAAAAATGGATTTCAACCTCCTCAACCCATTTGGGAGAGTATAAAAGAAACTTTGGGGGAAATGATAAGGAGAAGTTTGATGGTGCAAAGTTATGCTAAGAAAATTGAGCAAGCTTTCCTTCCCCTTCATCCTCTGAGAAGTTTCCCCCCAACCTTGAAACTCCTTTTCCAGAGTTGCTTCCTCTCATATATAGTTATAAGGTGTGCACCTTAAGCCCTTCGTTTGATGTCGATCCCTACTCCTAATTCTCAAAATGCTTTTGGTCTTCGCCAATACAAGCCTGCAATGAGAGGCCTAGATTGTGCTGCAACAAGGTAGTTATAGGTCCTAGTAGCATATATCAAAGGTACACTTCAAATAATATATGAAAAAATATGAACATATCATATTGTGATGAAAAAAGTGAACAAAATATTGGAAGGAAAATATATTCTTCTATTAATCAGTGAAATAAGAGAGTTAGTTCCAACCTAATTCTACTTTTGGCACCGTTTCGAAACCAATAACCCAGGTTCCTTCTGAATTCCTTGAAGCATCAAATCAATGATACGCTTACTCATATAGTCTAATAAGGATAGGCGCACAACTTACAACTATATACGAGAGGAAGTAACTCTGGAAAAGGAGTTTGTAGGGATGTGGTAAGACAAGGTTATGTAGGTAGAACTCACAAAGCTTAGATTTTTCTTCCATGTTACAACCCTAGAATGCATCTAGGAAATATTTAGGTGTATCCAGGTTGAATTTCACAAACTTTACTAAGTGTGTTATCTGATTTTTGTGACACTGTTCTTTTAGGAACAATTTGTATGTTCTAGTTGGTGTCCTACATTCCAACATTTCTTCAAATAATTTGGATATAGTTTTGATTGTTGCCTACATGATCTCTACTTGTTCAATATTCTCATGTAGATCGATTTTTACTTTACTCAATTGTTTTTTAAGTTTTTGGTTCTCTGCCTTAAGCTTCTAACTGTAGTCTAGTTTCTGCATAGTCATAATTTGGAACTTTTATTGCATAAATTGGAGTTGTTGTTCCAACTCTTGAGAAACCTCTTATTTCATCTTTCCTTTATTATCTTCTTCGGCCCTTTTCCACTTGATGGAATCAACCTTGGCTTTATATGGTTCCAACATGGTTTTATAAAGAAGTTTTTCCAAAGGATTTTTAGTTTTAGAGGTTCCTTCCATTGGTCTTTCCTCTTTCATCACAATCTCTTCTTGAGGATCCTTCCCCTTTGTTTTCTTTTGTTGTTCAGGGATAGGAGAGACCTTAACTTCCTCTACTTGGAGTGTGGTAGTGAGTGGGGTTGATGGTATTGGGATCCTCTTTTTCTTACTATTATTTCTCTTGTTGGACCTCCTCCTTCTATGTTGCACCCACTCTGCAATGTTGATTTTCAGAGGGATGACTGTAGGGGTCGCTAAAGTAGTTAAGACATCAGCCACCTCTTTATCTTCTTCATCTATATTTTCCTTCTTCCCCCTCTTTTTCTATTTTAATTTCTTGGGATTGGTGAGTCTCTTGTGTTCCTCTCCCTTATTTCTTTATTTCTCACTCATGGTTGCCTGTACTTATTAAAAATCTTGTCTATCCATGTTGATGAAAACTTCCCACAAAACTCTATGCTTTAAGCTCATAAGAGCACCAAAGACTATTAGCTTCATGAGGCCATGATGTGCTAATAATTATTGTTTCCCTCTTTGTACTTTTAGACTCATCTCTTTGACTGACTGAAGAAGAAAATAGGGGATACTCAGATTCAAGTGTAGTTCCTCGTTTGGAAGATGCCTATGTTGATGCAATAGTCTAAAATGATGGGAATATACTACACTCATCTTGTGCTCAAAAGTAATGTATTTGACGATGTAATATGCAACCTCCTTCCATGGGTGAGGGAGGATTTCCCCTTTTATGTCAGTTTTGTCCTTATTGGGTTTCTCATTATGGAGGAAGAATGCCTTCTTGGTATTAATGGATTCTTGTCTTTCTTCTTTGTCCCAAGGAATTCCCAAAGGAAAACTAGAAACTGTGTTGATGGAGGCTTCAAAGATCCTGATGGTTAGCCCCCTGATTGTAGTCATGTATTCTTTATCTCGTATGCTATGGAAATTATGGGAAAAATCCATGGACACCTCATAATCAAACCCCCTTAGTCTCTCAAAGTAACCCAACCACTCACATTTTTGAAAAATTTCCACTATCTCAAGTTTTTCATAAACCTTGGAAGGCTCTGTTGGTTCCCTTCTCTTAAATATTTCTCCCATAGTTTTTTGTTAGGATGATGAGTGGAGAGGAAGGTTGATTGAAGGCTTCCTGTAGAATATGTTCGACAACATAGGTATTCCAACAGAGGATGAACACCTTCAGTAACCACTCACATAACCAAATCAAAGATCAACACACCGATGTTTTCACGTGGTAAAACCCCTATGGGGAAACATCCACGGCCCCAGCCAACCTGGCCACTTGGAGTAGTTTATTAATGCAAAATAAAAAGATTACAGAGAGATTTTACAAGATATTTTCTCACAATCGATCATTGGAAAATTACCCTCCATTCTCTTTAAATAGAGATCATGGACCAATTGGGTGTTAAGCCATGGATCAATGGTCATTAAGATCAAGAAGAATATGAACTGTCGGATCACTCTATGTCAGGAACATATCATGACCATCGGATTTCCTAACTACTAATGCATACTAAAGAAACACACTAAGAAACACACTTTTACCTAACGACACCTTAGACCAAGTAGATTTTAACTAACTCCTAAGTGTCTAAATATCCTAACATCCCCCCTTAAGAACAACTTGGGATAAGATTGAAGGATTTACAATGGTGACACAATAGAATAAGGAAGGAGGCATTAGAGCCTATCCCCCCTTAATGAAAAATTCTTGAACTCCTAACATAGATCGAAGTTTGGAAAACTTTCCTTCTGTAAGAGACTTTGTGAAAATTTCTGCAACTTGATCTTTTGTAGGACAAAAGAGCACTTCAATAACTTGATCATGAATGATCCTTTTGATGAAGTGCATGTGTATATCAATGTGTTTTCTAAGCTGATTTTGAATTGGGTCTTTGGCGAGCTTGATGGCACTCTGATTGTCAAACCAAAGGTTGGTCGAATGCTACTACTAGAATCCAAACTCTGAAAGGATCTGTTGAAGCCACAAGGCTTCCTGAATTGCATCTACCGTTGCTCGGTACTCTGCTTCTACTGAAGAAAGTGAAATAGCCTGTTGTTTCTTATATGCCCAAGTGACAGGTTCTAAACTAAGGTTGAAAACATAACCTACAGTAGACTTCTGATCATCAGGGTCACCGACCCAATATGAATTAGTGAAACCAACCAATAAAGGAGTCCCCCCTGAACTGTAATGTATCACAAACTGAATTGTACCATGGACATAGCAAAGTATCCTTTTAGATGCTTTCCAATGGCTTTCATGAGGTGTTTGCATATACCGGGCAACAAGACCAACAACAAAGGAAAGATCAGGATGGGTATGAGTCAAGTATAAGAGGCTACCAACTAACTGATGATACAGGGTGGCATCAACTTTGGGAGAAGTACAGGTGGCAGTAAGCTTGACTCCAGATTGGAAGGGAGAAGCGGTTGGTTTATAATCATCCATGTGAAAGTGATGAAGAAGGTCACAAGCATACTTATCCTATGAAATAAAATTTCCTTCATTGGTTTGCAAAACTTGGAGGCCAAGGAAGCAGTGAAAAAAAACTAAGTCTGTCATTTAAAATTTCTTCTTAAGGCTGGTTTTCACATGGTTTAAAAGTTTTGAGTCACTACCAGTAAGGATAAGGTCATCAACATAAAGGACAAGGATTATGAGATAGATTCCTACTTTCTTAGTATAGACATTAGGATCAGAATGGCATCTAGAGAATCCAGTGGCAATAAGAAAGTTGTCCATTTTGGCATGCCAAGCTCAGGGAGCTTGCTTGAGACCATAAAGAGATTTCTTAAAGAGACAAACAAGGCTAGAGTCATTCTAGACATAGCCAGGAGGTTGTTCCATGTAGATTTCTTCTTGCAAATCTCCATGCAAGAAGGCAGATTTAACATCTATCTTATGGACCTCCCATTTATGTGAGGCAGCAAGGGAAAGAACAAGATGGATTGAATTCATTTTGGCTACAGGGGCAAAGGTTTCATTATAGTCAATTCCTTCAACTTGGGAAAATCCTTTGGAAACTAATCGGGCCTTGTGTCTTTCAACACTTCCATCTGATGCATACTCAGTTCTGTAGACCCATTTATATTTGACAAGTTTTCTTCCTTTTGCAAGAGGTACAAAATCCCAAGTATCATTTTCCATTAAAGAACGATACTCTTCATTCATTGTTCTATCCCAATCTGGATGACCTGAAGCTTCTGCAAATGTCTCTGGATCATGAGTTTCTGAAACTTGAGCCAAAAGAGAAGAGGCTCGTTGGAACTGTGAATGTTTCCAACGTTGATCTGAAGGATCACCGACAAGATCACTAGCTTATTCTCGTGTTGAATAGACCCATCTAGGAAGCGGTGGAGATGGTGTTGGTTCAGGTTCAAAGGACTCATCTGGAGAAAGGTGAGCAGGCAGAGGTGGATTTTCATCTTCACTGTCATCATCTAAAGAAGAAACCATAACAGAAGAAGGCACAAATGTCGAAGATGGCTCGCAGGCCGAAGAAGGCACAACCGTTGAATTAGGCTCGCACGCCAAGAGATTTTCATCAAATTTAACATCTCTTCTAATAATTATTTAATTACAATGTGTTTGAAGAAGTCTATAACCTTTGACATCTTCAGAATAACCAACAAATATACACTTCTCACTTTTAGGCTACAATGCTTTCCTTTTCTCATAAAGAATGTGAGCCCATGCTATACTGCCAAATACATGGAAGTGACTTACATCTAGTTTAATTTTAGTCTAAGATTCTTCCAGTGTTATATTTTTAAGAGCCTTTGTGGGAGTGTGATTTACTATGTAATTTTCACAGCTGATGGCTTCCGCCCAATACTTTAGACTTAATCCCTTAGATTGGATCATAAAATTAGCCATTTCTTTTAATGTGTGTTTCTTTCTCTCATCAACACCATTTTGTGGTGGCATATATGGAAAAGTGTGTTGCATTTGGATTCCATGTGTAGTGCAATAACTTGTAAAATTATGGTTCACATATTCACCTCCATTATATGTTCTTAACCTTTGAATTTGATGTCCATATTACTTTTCTACAAGGGCCTTGTAAGCCAAAAACTTTTCAAAAAGTTTGCTCTTAAGTTTTAAGAAGTAAACCCAAGTACGTCTGGAAAACTAATAAATGAAAGTTAAGAAATACTTGCACCTAGAAAAAGAAGGAGAAGAAAGTGGACCACACAAATCACTATGAACAAGCTGCAAAGGACCCAAGGCATGCCAAGAGGCACGTTTTTCAAAACTGTCCCGATGATGTTTGTTGAGAACAAAACCGACACAAACACCATATCCGCATGAAACAAGAGGAAGATCAGTCACCATCTGTTCATTACATAGTTGTTGCAATGAGCGATAGTTTAGATGACCAAACCGATCATGTCAAAGTTTGCTCAAGTCATCACAATGAGCAACAAAAACTGATGAAAAAGATAATGACCCAAAGTTGTCAAACATGTACAACCTGGTAATATCATCAGCAATTCTAGTTGCAAGAACATGCTTAGGATATTTTATATCCTTGATTACAACTTGGTGAGGTGAAAACTCTATGGTTTTACCTTCACCTGAATGACTGATTTGATATACTAACAGAATGTTACAAGAAAGACTTGGAACACATAATACATCATTGAAATGACCATTTTCTACTTGAACTGTTCCAGATCCTTCAACACTAAGAGATCTATCATCACAAACAAATATTTTCTTGGTGTTACATTCATTTAGAGTAGAAAATATGTCTTTATCCTTAGCCAGATGATAAGATGCTCCAAAATCAATAAGCCACTTATCAGAAGTAGAAGTAGAAGGTGTATTGAAGGAGAAACCAGAAGTAGAAAGTCCATGTCCATGAGAAGAAGAAGAATTAGAATCAATAATGATGTTGTGCTTCTTCATCGTTGCTTCTAAAGTTGTCATATTCTTGAAACATTTGGACTCATCATGACCATCTTTATCACAAAAGTTGCAATGTCTAACAGTCTTCTTATTTTTATATTTTTCTCCTTTGTTTCCATTCGTAGAAAAATTTGTCTGAGTGGGTTTGGGACCCTTATATTGCTTTTTTTTTGTGGCGAGGATGTTGCTTCTTGGGATTCTTGGGTTTATCTTTCTACTGGGAAACTAAGGCTTTGTTGGAGGTACTTGTAGTGTTGATCACTCCAAGTTGTACAAACTTATCTTCCTCTCTAATCAAAGCAGCACAAAAGGACTCAAGAGTGGTTTTTTCATAAGATTTCTCTAGAACCTCTCTCATGGCATAAAAGGTAGATACAAACACAGAATATGCACTACCTATCTTAGAAAGAATAAGATAGATGCAACGCTCTTCCTCCATTTTTATCTTACATTCTTCACATAAAATTATGAGTGTTTTAAACCTAGATATATAGTCTCCAAGGAAAGAAAAATCACTTGGACTCAAGGTCAGTACTTGATTTTCTAACTGTTGTGCTCGAATAATATTGAGTTTACCAAACACAGATTCAATCTTTTCCCAAGCTTCTTCGAGGTCATCAATTTCTTAAAGGTGGTATATTAAATTAAGAGAGATGGACATTCTGATTAGTCCACGTACTTCGTCACTCTTATTAGCCCATTTGGATTTCTTATCATCATCAGTGGGTTTTTTTTCCTTTCCCAAAGTAATCCGGTACAAGCCTTTACTTCTTAATAAATCTTCCATATGATATTTCCATTGGAAGTAGTTGGTGCTGGTAAGAAAAACATTACTTGTAGAATTCATATTAAATATGCAGATAATATGGATTTAAAAACTAAAACTGATGATCTGGATGGAAATAACTCGAAAAGTTATGCGGTTTTAAAAAAAAACGGCACTGAAAATAGACTTCAGATGTGAGAGTTATGCCCTTTTAAAAAACAAACATAAACGGTAACCAAATGACCATGCGATAGTGTAAGATGCTTTATGAAGTGACCCACTTTTATAAAGAGAAGTGGGGATCAATTTTACAATGAAGTTACTTTATAACAAAAAAGTTGCATGCAAAATAAATAACTCTAAAATAAAATATCAAAGCTACTTATAGTGATTCACTTTTATACTTGAAGTGAAATACACTTTACAATTTTAGCGTGAACTTTTTCAAAAAAAAGTAACAAAAGAGAGACTTGAACTCAAGACCTCTTACTTAATAAGGCAACTTTTAACCAAATGATCTATCAAAACATATTGTAATGTTCAAAAGGAGGATTGGGGTTGTTGTTGTCGTTGTTGTTTTTGTTGTTGTTCGTGCTAAAAAAAAACTCTTTTCACAGAAGAAAAAAAATTTGCTTCTTGATGACAACAAGGGTTAGATCTCGGTTAGCTTACCTGGAAGATGCACCTTTTCTTATATGTTTCTAATTTTTTGAGATCGCATAGGGCGCGGGGAAAAGAGAATACAAAGATCTAAAAGAGTAGCAACCCAGAAATAAATAATACAAAAAAAAAAAAATACTACTCTGCAAAAATTTAAAAAATGTGTATTCAAGCTTTATACATCTGGATCTGACTTTAATGGTCGTATCTTGGGAAAACGGAAGAGTGAAATGAAAACTTTTCTTGAATGAAACGAATGCTCTGGATGTAATGGAATGGTCCTCTCAATCCAGAAATGTATGAAAATGACAGAAAATGGAGATGAGACAACTCGGCTTCACAATCTCGATCTACAACAGGAGTGAGTCTTCAAACAGGCTCTGATACCATGTTCGAAAACATAGGTATTCCAGCAGAGGATGAACACCTTTAGTAACCACTCACATAACCAGATCAAAGATCAACACACCGATGTTTTCACATGGTAAAACCCCTACAGGGAAACATCCACGACCCCAGCCAACGCGACCACTTGGAGCAGTTTATTAATGCAAAAGAAAAAGATTATAGAGAGATTTTATCACAATCAATCATTGGAAAATGAATCTTCATTCTCTTTAAATAGAGATCATGGACCAATCAGATGTTAAGCCATGGATCAATGGCCATTAAGATCGAGGAGAGTATGAACCGTCGGATCACTCTATGTCGGGAACATACCGTGACCGTCGGATTTCCTAACTACAAATGAATACTAATGCATACTAAAGAAACACACTAAGAAACACACTTTTACCTAATGACACATTAGACCAAGTATATCTTAACTAACTCCTAAGTGTCTAAATATCCTAACAGAATATTCAGATTGACTTGCTTCTTAAAGGGGGTGATAACTGGGGCTAGTTTGTAGGTAAGTAGGTGGTCAAGAAATTCAACAAAATTTTGTTCTTGAAAATAAAAACATGATATGAGGGATTTTATTTGACAAATTCTCAGTCGGTATACCTTTCTACAGTCCATCTTATAGAAACAATCATGTAGAAACAAAGTTATGTAGGAACTGTGTAAATCAAAAATTTTACAGTATGTGATTTTGAAGAAGGTTGAAGAATTTTCAGTGTCGATAGGGTTCGACCACATGCTCAGTAATTTGTTGGACTGAAAGACCTTAACTCATGGGATGTTGGTTCAATTTTAGAAGAAAGTCTTCAGAAATGTAACTTGTGGGAAACAAATAGGGTACGTAATTTTTTTTAATGACCATGAAACTTTCCAGAAGAGACCATGGGTCAAAACACAAAAAAAATGGAATGAATGTAGGAAATATTTGAGATCTAAGTGATAATTCTATGTCTAGGTTTTCATGGTTACCTACAGTCTATTAGAAATTCTTCTCTTGTACCGTCCTCTGGATGATTATTTTTCCTTCCCTCTTTTCCTGTGAGCTTGGATTCGTGATTCCACCCAACTAGAGACACTATTCCTCTTCAAAATTGAAATGGTGCTCTAATTCTTCTAACTCTGAGTTATACCCTTAAATCATGGACAGGATTTTTGTCTTGTCATAGTAGTACAACAACAATCTACTTGTATTCATGATTCTATAATTTTTTCCTTTTCTCACCCATGGAAGTAAACCTCCACTTGAACCATTCTATCTCCACATGTCAATTCAAATTTGGCACGAATATGCCACCCCCCACTGACAAGATGTAAACATCCTTGTTTTCACCACCCTTTAGACTTTATGAATGCTCAACCATAGAAAATAAGTATATATATGGTTGTATGAGGTTTAATTAAATGTAGACAAGGTAGATAGTTATGTTACCTTGTTTACCTTTTACATGCACATTAATATGCTTGTTGCAGGTGGTTGGAGGTGGTTTGTCTTCATGCTAGTTCTTGTACATTCTTTAGATGTTTCTCTCAAGATAATGTCTGAAATGATTTAGGATATTGTGACCTTAAATCATGCCACATGATATAAAACATCATGTAGATCTATTTCTGTCATGCGGAATATTTTCTACAGGATACATAGTATCATGTAGAAGTTGATTTCTATTATCCCGAGGATTTGTTGATGAGCAAGGATGGTTGGAGAAGGTATTTTTTTATGTTGGACACACTAACCACACTGAGAGGGGAGGTGAATCGATGTAGGGATCTTTTTACAACATTGCAAAACACCTTAGTTAGAAATCACCATTTACTCATCATCCATTACTTTCATTTACAACAAGTTGTGTGGACTCATATCTCAGCAACAAACATCATCAATAAACCATCATCATGAAGAATACAGGGAACACAAGATATACGTACATTTTTTAATTTTTTTTCAATAACAACTGAATAGAGCAACAAATCCACAAGAGCAACAACTCTCAATGCAAGACTTAGCCTGCACTTTTTCTGTCATGGTTTTTCTGCCGTGAATTTTCTCTATCAATAATACCTTCCCAAATAACCTTTCACAATTGGATATTCAATATGCTCAAATATTATACTCATAAGAGACCCTTTCTCTCTTATTTATACTTCTCCAAGTAGCTTCCTCATCTAACCAACTCTAACCAACTTCCTTCTTTTAGGGGATAACCCACTTCTGACCTCTTGTCCACTTCTAACCCACTTTCTCCATAAATAGTAACTTCTCTACATCTAATTGCAACTAATTTATTTTTAATTTTTTTCTTGTTGCAACCACTTAACCCATGACTAACCTCTTTGAATTGTCAACATATTCTAGGAGCGTCTAGAATAATCTGACTTCTTTGACCTTCTAGAGGCTTCTAGACAACACATGAGGGTTCTCCAACTTCACAAGGTCATAAATCTCTAACTGTGAGGAGTTATGTGACGTTCCACATATCACCGGAAATGGAATGACGAGCACTATCCATCTAGAGTGGTCTCACTTAGAAATTCATGGATGTTCATTACAATATTCCACAATCAATCCTTGGGTTCCTTAACCACACATCTAGGATGACTCAACCACTTAACCATTTTGACTTCACTGAGCATCTTCCCATGAGGGATTTCACCATAAGAGGACCATTTTGGATTTCATACATTTGGTAATTCCTATCAGCCATGACAAGACAACAATGACCAACCTTTACATCATCTTGTCTATACATCAATCCATTAAAATGCATCATTATGACACCACTTGACATCTTTGACATCAATTACATATATGCCAACATAGGCTATCAATCAATACATCAATGACACTATGACAAGACATCAATGAAAACATAATGCAACAATCTCCCCCTTTGGCATTGATGGAAATACCAACATTGATGTCAACACCAATCATTGATGGAAACATGTATACATGGCATTTCTCTTCATCAATAGTCATCTCAATCATATCAATATGACTATCTCTCCCCCTTTGACATCAACGGAAAAGGGTAGTTCTCTCCTTGGATATTCTCCCCCTTCCTGAACTCTCCTTGGGGTTTCTCCCCCTGTCTGGATACCTTTGAGCTTGCTCTGAATAAAATCTCCCCTTTTGAATAAGGGATATCACTATGATGTAATGTTGAAGACATATCTCTCATGCTCCCCCTGTGACTATTGTTCCCCTTGGAAACATGCATACGTGCTCTCTCTCCAAGAATCTAACTCTCCAAGTAACTATCTCTCTATCCTGCATATGATGAATCTCTCTTCCTGGAATCATGGGAAGAAGAATGACTCCCCCTGTGTGTATGTTCCCCCTATCTTCTCTACAAGATGGACAATATGTTGCTACTGCAATCTTATTCTACTACAAATGTTATTACTCAACCAGAACATGGATGAACTGCTAAAGAATGATCTACTCTTCCCATGACAATCATTTGGCCTGTCCATGCATCAGACTCGTGTCATGCCATACTTTACGAAGAAAAAAGATATGTCAATAGTGAATAAAGAATCATGAACAAGACATAAACCATGTACATCCTGTGCCATATTATGTGCCAACCATGCACAACACTCATGTACATCGACCATGTACATCAATACCATACAATATATCATAAGATATCATCAATGGAGTGTATCAACCATATGTCAATAACATGTGACAATTGTGTACCAAGCATATATTAGGATCGTCAACAAAAGCCTCTATCAATGTACCAATAACATCGTCAACATGCCAACCATGTTCCTCAACCAAGTGTCATATCATACATGATATGCCTCTATCATAAACCAAGTGCCACAAACAATGTGTCAAGATATGTATCTCAACCATCAAGCATCAAATAATGTAACAAACAAGCACCATGGCAAGTGTCTCAACTATCCCATATATCATGTATCAAATTATATGCTAAACAAGTAATACCAATGATGTACTTTAACCAAGTACCATCACCCACAATCATCATTCCTCTACAAGTGCATCCATAATGCACCAAACTTCAACAAGATTAACAATAGTCAAGATGTGTTCCCATATATGTATGCCTTACCCAATGTACCAAGTATGTATCAATTATGCATCAACTATAGATCAAGCTATGACTCATCAATGATGTACAACATAATCACTTTATTAACTACATGTCCCAATATGTATCTCAACCACATGCCAAATGCATGCACCAAAAACATCCAACAAATACATCATAAGATATATTAATGGAGCTCACATATGTAACATCCATATACCATAGCAGATCTACCTCAACCACCATTCACTACCAAAAATACTAAGCATCCAATAATATCTCTAAATATGAACCAGAAGTGTGCTTGAATAGATCAATGATATATCACATCATCATGATATATCTCATAACAAAAGTGTTATAACTTCACTGTCATAACCAATATTGTTACTCAACAGAAAAATCCTCAATCCTATTACTAGATTTAGTATCATGCATCCAGGATAGGGATCAAGCATATGCTTCAACACTTAACCATATGCCATTACCATACATACATTATGCAACCATATAATCATGAAAACCTACAACAAACCATGTCAGACCCTGCAAAACAAAGTTATATTATCAAATCATGTTGCTCTCATCTCCATAGCCTTATTTACTAGGATTTTACCACAGATATGTGGCCTATTACACAGACAAATTGTGTATGTATGTGAACTACCTATAGTTCAACTCGTGTATGTATGTGGATTTCCCTGCAGTAGCTCATGTATGCTTATGAAAATGTCAAGCTTGAGCTTGCCTCATGGTTTCCTTGTTGTTATGGTCGTCCAACCTTCTTCACCCACTTCTAAAGGTGTCCTAGCTTCTCAGAACTTGAGCTCTGAGCTTCCATATTTTCAACATTGTCTTCCTTCCTAGCTTCATATGTTCTTCTTGTCATGCTATATGAAGCACTCCTCATGGATTGTATTCTTGTGTTCCAACAATCCTGGGATTTGTGGCCAAACCCACTGCAGTTGTAGCATCTCATGGTGTGACAATGAGCAGCAATGTGTCCCACTTGATTACATCTCCAACACCTTAGGGTGTTATGAAACCTTCCATTATCTTTCCTTGCATAATGTCTGCAAACCAAATTTTTGTGACCATATTCATTACATGAGTAGCAGTGACCATGAAAAACATTTTCATACCTTAGCTTTGGTGTCCATATTGAAGGTGCCTCTCTTCTAAATTTGCTTTGAGGTGTAAATATCGCTTCTTGATGTCTTTCTCACTTTGTTCTTTTGAAAGTATCCTTTCTTTGTGTAGATAGTTGAATTGCAACATTACTTCCACCTTTTGAGAATAAAGGACTTACCTCATGCTTCTTAGAAGTGTTATCTTCAAGATGTATAGCTTCATTGTTGTATCCAAGACCTGATTTATCATTTGGATATCTTTGGCTATCTAGGATCTCATCCAAGATTGTTGAGTTGTTCATGAACTTGATGTAAGTGTTTGACTTCTCTACTTTCGTTCTAATATCAACAACTTCAACTTCCAACTTATGGCATGACTCTTCCTTTTCATTTACTTGATTCTTCAATAGTTCATCTATTCTTTTGGATTCTTCAATTTTGGTCTTAAGATTGACATTAACTTCAATACTCTTGATAAGCTCATCATCTACTGTCTTCTTTTCTTCTATTTCATTCTTTAGTCTTTTGATATCTTCTTCTTTTTATTCTAATTGAGTATTTTTAGTTTCTTCTTGTTCTTTGATCATTTTCCTTAGTACCATGGTATATCTTGGGTACTTTTCTAGAACTTCCTTGGTGTATTTTTCAAGATACTCAAAAGTAATTGAGTAATTTCCTATTTCACTACTAACATCATCTAACTCAGATAAAATTTTATCTTTAAGATTCAACAAATATTCCTCTTCATCTATAAGATAACTGTCATCTGATTCTACACAAACTACTTCTAGATTTTCTTCTTCACTTGTAGAGAAACATTCAACATAATCACACTTAGAATTATTGCAATCAGAGGATTTTGGAGGGTCTTTACCTTCATTGTTATCGATGGAATTTTTTTTAGTGTCTTCCTTTTTTCCTTGATATGTCTTCTCTAGCTTCAGCCATAGATCCTTTGTGAAAGTACATTGTCCCATACTTTCTTTGATAGAAATTAAGAGTACATTAAAAATGGTCCTAAGAGCCAATGCATCATTCTTCTTTTCTTCTTTTTGAGCTGCAAACTTTGACTTATTCTTCAAGGGAACTGATCCACCAATCGTTGTTTTCCAAACACTTGCTCCTTTTTCTTTCAAATACCCTTTCATTTCTATTCTCCATGAAAAATAATTTTTCTCATCAAGGATTGGAACTTCATCATCCATTTATGTGTCCATGGATCTCCTCCAAGCTTGTTAAGGCTTATAGTGAAGGTCTTCTCTGATACCAAATGTTGGACACACCGACTACACTAAGAGGGGGGATGAACCAATGTAGGGTTCTTTTTATAACATTACAAAACACCTTATTTAGAAATCACCATTTACTCATCATCCATTAATTTCATTTATAACAAGTTGTATGTACTCATATCTCAGCAGCGAACATCATCAATAAACCATCATCATGAAGAATACAATGAGCACAAGATATATGTACAATTTTCTTTTACATTACGGACTACAATCCTTGGGTTTTTTTTTAGAAACAATTGAATAGAGAAACAACTCCACGAGAGCACCAACTCTCAATGAAATACTCAGCCTACAAATATCAGTGCCAACTGAGAAGAGGAATCCAACCCTCAAGTAAAATACCTATCTTATAGACAGAAAGAAATCTATCAAACTATACCAACACAAGGGTATTACATATGCACCACACAACCTGTCACATCAATATCATCATCCAAATCATATCTACTCACTAAGATCAATCACCAAGACAACTCTCAACAATATCACCAAGATAACCAACAAGATACCTCTAGAAATACACCATACTCTCCATAAACCAAATACCATAAGTTGTCGTGATTCAGCTGTCGTGGTTCTGTTTTTGCAGTTTTGTTGTTGCGATTCTTCTGCCACACTTTTTATGCCGCACTTTTTATGTCGCGATTTTTCTTCCGCACTTTTTCTACTGCGATTTTTCTTCTGCACTTTTTCTACTGCGATTTTTCTGCCGCACTTTTTCTGCCTCTATTTTTCTACTGCGGTTTTTCTTCCACACTTTCTCTGCCGTGATTTTTCTACTAAACTTTTTCTACTACAATTTTCTCTATCAATAATACCTGCCCAAATAACCTTTCACAATTCGATATTCAATATTTTAAAATATCATACTCATAAGAGACCCTTTCTCTCTTATTTATACTTCTCCAAGTAGCTTCCTCATCCAACCAATTCTAACCAACTTCCTTATTTTAGGGCTAACCCACTTCTGACCTCTTGTCCACTTCTAACCCACTTTCTCCATAAATAGTAACTTCTCCACATCTGATTGAAACTAATTTAATTTTAATTGTTTTATTGTTGCAACCACTTAACCCATGACTAACCACCTTGACTTGTCAACATCTTCTAGGAGCTTCTAGAATAATTTTACTTCTTTGACCTTCTACGAGATTATAGACAACACATGAGGGTTATCCAACTTCACAAGGTCATAACTCTCTAACCATGAGAATTTATGTGGCGTTCCACATATCACCAAAAATGGCATGAAGAAAAATATCCATCTAGAGTAGTCTCACTTACGAATTCATCGATCTTCATTACAATATTCCACAATCAATCCTTGGGTTCCTTAACCACACATCTAGGATGACTCAACCACTTAACCATTTGGACTTCACAAAGCGTCTTCCTGTGATGGATTTCATTATAAGGGGACCACTTTATATTTCATACATTTGATACTTCCTATCAGCCATGAGAAGACAACAATGACCAACCTTTAAATTATCTTGTCTATACATCAATTCATGATAATACATCATTATGACCCCACTTGACATCTTTGACATCAATTACATCTATGACAACATAGGCCATTAATCAATACATCAATGATATTATGACAAGACATAAACTCTTTGACATCAATAATTTAACATCAATGAAAACATAATGCAACATGTTGCTCTTATATTGATCCTTTCGTTTTTTCTATTGGTCTTGAGTAGGTTTCCTTGCCTATTTTTTATAATTGTCCCTGTAGATTCTTGTGAGATGTATTGGATATGGAAAGTGGTATGTATGGTCTGGATGAAGAGTATGGATGATTATGATAGGAAATGATATAAGTATGGGAATAATGAAAAACGATATGTATGAATATGGAAATGCTTATTTTTCTTATTGAAGGTGATGTTGACTATTGATTTTTCTCTATGCAGATGGTCGTAGTAATGAAGTCCCTAGTACTTACAAAAACAAAATATTAGTACAAAATTTCCTTTTTTTCTTTTTTTTTTTCTTTTTTTTATTTATTTTTCTCAAGGAAGAAGTGTCATCTCTATTTTTCACTAATGCCTTGCCTTATCAAGCTTCTAAGAATTTTTCTTGATGAGGTTATTAATTTATTCTTCAAATCTGAGACTGCCTCCAATGGAGGTTTTTACCCTCAAATTTTTCCTAGATGCCTCTGGGAGGTTTTCATCCAGGATTTTTGTTTTTTTATTCTCTTTTTATTATTATTATGTGGATGGATTGAGAATATAACTGCTATCAATCACATCCATATACTTTTTCTTCACTGTTTCTTTGAATTATTCTTTTGTCAAGGGCTTTTTGTAGGTCTTTAGTCTAAATCCATTCAGTAGTATTGGTATTCTTTCTTTATCAATTGTTCTTATCCACACTAATCCATTATTGTGACATTTTTCAATGGTGTAGGGCCCTAGCCACCTTGTCATAGACTTTCCTTTGAAATCCTTAAAACTTGAGTCATATAAAAAATCCCAATCCCCTTCTTTGAACTTTTGGTACTCATTCTTCTGGTCATTCCAGTCCTTTCTTTATTGTTGCACCACTTCAGTGTTGAAGAGGGTCTGCATCATTTACTCATCGAATGTATTCAGTTGGCTCAATCTTTCTTTTTGTACTGCTGCAAATTCATGTCTAATTCAGCTATTGTTCTCAATGTATGATATCCAAATTCAATAGGAAGCATGGATTTCTTACTATAAACTAATTTAAAAGGAGTAAGCCATGTTATAGTTTTCCATGTAATGTTGTATTCCTAGACTGCTTCAGTGAGCTTCTTTGACCAATCTTTCTTGTTCCCTCTCAGTGTTTTAGTGAGGATGTTTTCTAGCTCTCTGTTTGTGACTTCAACTTTCCCGTTTTATTGAGGATGGTAGGGTGTTGAATTTTGGTGGCATATGTTATGTTCCTTCATGATTTATTCAACAATCATTTATGTAAATTGGGGGCCTTGATACCTCAATATCTCCCTTGGATAACCAAACCTTGAAAATATGCATTCTTGGAAGAATGTTGCTACATTTTATTCTGTGGTATCCTTCATGGCCTTTACTATAGCCCACTTTGTCAAATGGTCTACGCATACCAAAATGTGCTTCTTATGTCCTAATGGAGGATAAATTAGGCCTATGAAGTCCATGCCCCACTTATCAAATGGTTCTAATGATACTTGGGGATGTAAAGGAATTTAATTTCTCTTTGTTGGTTTCCCCATTCTTTGGCATTCATCACAACGTGAATTATATTGTTGAGCATCTCTATGTAGGGTTGGCCAATAATGTCCATCTTGTAAGATCTTATAAGTTGTCCTCTTGGATGCATAATGACCTCCACATGGTCCATCATGGAAAGCATGAAATATATCATGCACCTCATCTTCCCTTATGCATATCCTCAAAATATGATCTAGACATAATTTGAATAAATAACATGCAACCCAAGTGTAGGCTTAACCTTTCTAGACAATCTTGCATCTCTCCCTGTAGGAGAAATGTTGAGGTAACTTTCATGTTATAAGGTAATTTTCTATATCAACAAACCAGTGAGTTTGTAATGATATGTCAACTAGGTGCTCATTTGGAAATTGGACATCAATCGTGCCTTCTTCAATAGGAATGATCATTCTAGACAAGAAATCTGCAACTATATGTTGTTTTCCAGGCTTATCAAGAATTGTTAGATCAAATTGTTTTAATAACAGAAACCATCTAATCATCCTACCATTAATGTCAGGTTTATTCATCAAGTATATAATGGAAACATGATATGTATGTACAAATAATTTATGTCCTATCACATAATGTTTGAATTTATTGACAGCATGAACCACTACTAAAAGTTCTTTTTCTATAAAAATATAATTAAGTCCTGCAGTAGCTAAATTTTTACTTATGAAGTATGTTATCACTCCAGGAAACTCTCCTAGGTTGTAAGTCAGAGATGCCTGGTAACTCAATCTTTTTGGAAACTATTTTCTCAATAATAGGTGGGGGGTTTTGGATCAAGATGAATATCTTAAACTCTGGGTTGTATTCTCAAGATAGTCTTAACTATAATCATGCAACACAAGGCCTTCAAGAGCTATTGTCAGATAGGTTTGTATAACAAATGGATAAGAAAACTAATCAATTACCAAAACATACATAAAACCATATATATGATGAGTCAACAAACTAGCCAAGGATGCTTGTGATTCTTGCTTAACAATCAAAAGTAAGATGACAACTACCATAGGATCATTAAATAGAGACAAAAGAACTAATTCCACTCATAAGCATAGACAAAGATGAAAGAAGGGATGACAATAACAAATGAAAGAAGCTTGTTGGTTGATATATTAAAGAAAGTGTCTTTCATACAAAACAGTAGCATATAGAACTCAAAATCAAACCTTTCGTTCATCTTCTACCTTTAGCTTTATAGATTTACAATGTAGTTTTGAGATCCTAAAAGAAGGATCAGATATACTAAAGATAGAAAGTCAAAATTCAGTTTGCAAAAGATATGGAATGATCCTCAAAATGAGGTCAATCCCACATTTCATGGTCTTCATCTCTTGTAGAGTCATGTTGCAGTGCAAAATAGCCTTCCAAGGCTGAGTGATGACTCTTCCAAGAGATACAAATTCGAATTTGTTGAGGTAGGCAAAAATCTTGATTTTGTGCCTTTGTAAAAGGTACCAAAAATGATTGAAACACCTCTTCTTTCCCTTATCCATCAAAAATAGTTATTGGATCTAACTTGACAATTCAACAAATGTCCATTCGAAGAGGTTTCAAACCATTTCAACTCAAAAAATCTTGATCTGGGCAAAAAATCGGTCATTCTGGCAGTGACAGGATTTCGGTGGTTAACTTAGAAGACTCCTGAGTGGATTAACTACCGAAATATTTTCTTTTGGTGGTTAATGAACATTCATCCTTTTCGCCTAAACCACCGAAACTTCAGTTTTGAGAAAACTTCAAAATTTACAAAAATGATTACCTTGATTCTTTGTTGAATGTTCAAGGTCTTTTGGACGATGCAGCTCTTGTTCGTGCAGATCTGTGAACTTCAACTTGTTGTGTGGAAGACTCTGGTATATCTACCATGGTTGTAGCTAAGTTGGCTAGAGTCTCCAAACCTATTTTCTCCTGTGTTGGCGATTGAGAATCTTTTAATTTCAGCCTCGGAATTCTAAGTTGTCTGTACAACTTCATGTTCTCCCTTATCAACACCCTGTTCCTATCTTTGATCTTATCATGCTTTTCTTTGAGGCTTTGGTTTATTTTTAAAAGATCTACATTTCTTTCAGTCAAGTCTGTATTTTCCTTTTTAATAACTCTTTCCAAGACTTCCATTTCATAGACTTGTTGCAGGAGTTTATTGATTTTTCGTGCCCTAGATGCTTTAGGCTTACTTGAAGAGGATTTTGCTAATGGTGGACTTTGTGCCTCTGGGGGAGTTGGTGAGGGTAAGTTGTAACAATTGTCTGCAACTTGTCCATCCTGTACATTACCTTGTATCTCTACTAACTCTTGTTCTGGCTCTGAATCACTATAGGGTAGGTTTAAAGGATTATTTCCTTCAGCATGGTCCTTGGACTGCTCACCCTCAAACTGTAACTTTTTTTTGGTTCTTTTCTTTTTAACAGAGGATGATTCTATTAGATCTCTTGGTGGTGAGATACCCTTTCGTTTTCTATGACTTCTTATAGGAGTAATGGTCTTCTTAGTGGCAGCCTTTTTACCCTTCTCCTGTTGTTGCCAATCAGTCTGGAATTCATTCCAGAAGAGGAAGTAGTTCCAATCTACCTACCTTTTCTTCAATGACTCTTTGACAATGAGAGTAATGAGTCCTTGATGAGACAATCTACTTGCCACCTTAGTGGGCTTGGCCTTGACCTGTCTAGCCATTTTCGTGAGGGATTTGTGCAAGTAAAATGGTAAATTGATGGGAGATCTCCCTGTGAAGTGATTTAAAATTTTGAAGTGGTATAACATGACTCTGTTGTATCTACCTTCATAGGTGATATAGATAAAGATTGCCTTCAGGAGAGATTTCCATTTAGGTTCCAGATAAGACATTGGTATGTCTTTTTTCCATGTAATATCTTTGTGCAGAGGTTGTAGGTAGGACCTAAATTCAATGTTTGAAGGTACCGTTGATTTGAACCAACAATCACCTATTCTGAGAAGACTAGTGAACTCAGCTATGGCTGCCTCATCAACCACAAACTGCTCCTTTCCCACTGTTGTTGTTCTTCCATCATACGAGCTAGCAAAAGTCTCGGATACTTGTTGATGAAAATCTACCAGTTTTTCACAATACGTATAGACTCCAGTTTTCTTGAAGAACTTAGCCACCTCAGGGTTCACCTTAAGGTACCAAACTCCATCCAATTCAGCCCTTAGAACTGGCCCTATTTTCGGCCTTAGTAAATGTTGATTGTACCTACGATTAAGGAAAAACTTTGTGCCAGGGAGACAAAGACTCTATGATTTAGGATGACAGAGAGTATGACTCATAGAAAAACAAACGGGACAGGGTGACACAGAATTTGGATCGCAAAGCTCAATCACTAACCGAGTTTAGGCAATAGACTGACTGAAAACATGCCGAAAATTTTGAGTTTCGGTGAGATATACATTTAAATGAAACAGTATGGGCTTTGAAATACCTGATGACTCGACCTAGATTGATTGGTGTGACAATTGGCTTGATAGAAATTTGTTGAACTCGAACTGCGCTCAGCGATCACCACAAGAAATGGGATTATAATCTCTGGATATGTGTTTACTTGATGAAATCACAGGATCAAGACTATCTCAATAACTCCCGAATTCTAATTGATAATGAATGGAGATCAAATCAGAGATTAATCGGGGTCATAATGGATTTTTGTACTTGTGACTGGAAATGGTGAGAGGCTATGTGACTAATCATTTATGTTAATCGGGAAACATGCATGAGTTTTTGTATCTTTGCCGAGTCATAATTTTCAAATGACAAATGCAGTTGAAAGGACAACAGGATATCAATCTTCGGATAGATACAACAAGAACATGCATACCTTACCACCTCCATGGGCTTTCAGCGGTTATGTTTTCATCATTATGCCAATTGACAACTGGCTTGTGCGACAGCACAAGCTTTTTTCATTTTTTCCCGTTGAAATCTTTTCGGTAGTTAACCGCGCTTTTTATTTTCCCTCTTAACTACTAAGAACGAAGGCTTTCGGTGGTTAATGAGCGCGTTTCAGGCTCGCCTAAACCACTGAAACCTGAGATTCTATCTTTTTCTTGACCAAACCAAATCAAAAGTTCTTTCTGAGCTTATTTACAGAAAATAGACTCTCTAACCTACCTACAAAAATTTAGAAATAAATTTTGGACCACAACCTATCACCTCAAAAGCAAAATCTCCACCAATTTATTTGAGGAGATAACAAAGTAAATTGCACAAGGCTGATTGTCTTCATCCTTTCCTAATACTTCTCCTATAGACTTGTCTGACGCACCATTGTGAATGTGAAATGGAAGACTACAATTGGGACCTTGTAAAATAGGGGTAGTTGTGAGTTTTTCCTTGATTGTTTCAAAATTTTGTTGACAATTCAGATTCCAACAGTATTCCACATCTTTGGTTAGCAAGGTAAACAGGGGAGAATCTATTTTACTGAAATCCTTAATAAACCTCCTATAATATCCTGCATTTCCAAGAAAACTTCTTACATATTTTGGTTTCAAAGGGGTAGGAAGTAAGGTTATGATTTTGATGTTTTCTTTGTCTACTTCGATCCCTATGGAGGACAGGTGATGTCCTAAAACAATCCCTTCATCCATCATCATATTACATTTTTCATTGTTAAGGGATAGATTCATTTCTCTACATATTTAGAGAACCTTATCTAGATTGTCCAAGGCTTCATCAAATGTATTTCCACAAGGGGTAAAGTCATCCATATATATCTCAACTTTGTCATGGATGAGTTGTGAAAAGATGTTGAGAATTTCTCTTTGAAAAGTAGTGGGGGCATTACATAGGCCAAAAGGTAATTCTTTGTATGAAAATGTACCCCATGGGCATGTAAATGTGGTCTCATTCTGATCCTCGAGGTTAATATGTATTTTATTGTGTCCACTAAAACCATCCAGAAAGGAAGTGTATTGCTTCTCGGCCAAGAATCCAAAACTTGGTCAATAAAAGGTAGGGGAAAATGGTATTTTTGGTAGCCTTGTTCAACTCTCGATAATCCACACATATTCTCCATTTCCCATTCTTCTTTGGGACAATAACTAGAGGGGAGTCCCATTCACTATCCGATATAGGATATATGAATCCAACATCAAGCAACTTTTGGAGTTCTTGTTAAACTATGTCTTTCATTGAAGAGTTCATCCTTCTTTGTAGATACCTAACATGTTTGCAATCCTATTTGATATAAATGTGATGAGTATATTTAGAAGGATGGATTCATTTCATGTCTTTGTAATCCCATGCAAAATCTTCAATATTTTTTTTCAGTACATCTAACAGTTTTTTCTCATGCTGACTAGTGAGTTTGTTATTGATCTTGAGTGTTTTTGCAGGGCTGATTTCTATGGTTTTGACAGTTGGATCTTCTATATCAGTAGTAAACATATATGTCCATAATTCAATGTTATTTTCTATAGATACTTCAAATATGTTATCATCATTTATCACTTATATTTTCACATCTTCCGGATATTGATTTTGCAGAAAATTTTCAAGGAAAGTGTCCTCGTCAATTGTACTATCAACCAAGGAAGTGTGAATTATGTAAATGGGGTGTGAAGTTTTTTTTGTCAAGTCTTCTTCCTCTTCCACCCACATAGGCATATTTTCAATTATCAAAGGTTAGACATGGGGATAAAGAACAATTGTTTTCTGGGAAAGGTGATCAGTAATGGTCATATTTCTTGCTCTACAACCAATGTATGCATATTTTGTGGCCAACCAAGGCCTTACAAAAATGAGAGGATATCCATTGGATTGAGACTTGGGTTGAAGGACTAGGAAGTTAGTATGGTACTCCCATGAGTTAATGGAAATTATGATATCTTCCAACCTACCTTTAGGTTTGACTGTGGATCTATTTGCAGGTTGTGGGATAGTTGGGGTGTTTCTCAGAAATACCTGAAGGTTGAGTTTCATCATGGTATCTCTATTAATAATGTTGATCGCAGATCCTATATCAATAAGATTATTTTTTACCATGGTGTTTTTAATATGGACTCTTACTAAAGGACTCCCTAGATCCAAGTATTTAGGTACAATTAACTTCCCAAGCATAAGGTCATCTAGTTGTCCTACAACATTTATGGTTGGAGTATCTTTCCTTCTTCTCCCTGTTCTTATAATACATTATTACTTGATATACTTATTGAAAATGGTAACATCCTTAAGAGCTTGTAAGAGAGGTATCTTTATGCACAAATTGTTTTTTTTTTTTTAAATAAAAAAGGGTAGTTCCTTCTATATTATAATATCTCAAAACTTTGACAAAATAAACAGAGTCATGGCACCATCACCAAAAAATGCTACCAGTAACCGGAAACCAGCATAGGTGGGAGGTAACTATCAGTTATACAGTAATACAACCATAATAAAAGAGACATCTGTCCTGCCCTGAGGAAACCAGGACAGATGCTTAGAGTCTAGATAAACTTAAAGCATTTACACAGTAAAACTAAAAACCTATAAAACATAAGAACCTATGCACCCGGTGACGTGTCACGCCCTCCAGCTTGCCAGGTCCTCGCCGGAATGGCAAAATTCTGAGTGCACAGGGGGCACTTTCGCTGAGCTGGAGCCCCGGAGAACGCATCTAGTAACAAATCCATATGCTGACCCATGAGGAGGGCCCTGTGTTCCAAGTCCGCCATGTGGCTATGGAGCTCAAACACCAAAGCCAGGTGTTCTTCGCTGAGGAGAGGACCATGCGTACCGCCACCCGAGCCACTAGGTGGAGCAGTCTCCTGTTCCACAGCTTCGCCAATGCCGACCGCTTGCTTCCTCTACACCCCGACCGTCTCTACATTCACCACCTTCTCAGCGCCGGTAGCAAACAGGTCCTCCGTCCATGGGATTTCCTCAATTACGCAGCCAGAAAGGTCATCAACCATAGTCGTGATACGCTTGGTGCTCTGTTCGCTGGGCGTCTCCATGGCCCTTTTTATCTCGTCGCTCGGCAAGTTCCCAAGCGACAGGTCCTCCTCCACAACACAGGATGGAAACAGCATCATGGTATCGGCCTCCTTCCCAACCCTGCTGCAGCCAGCACCCTGCTCGATGATGGAGTCGAGCACCGTCCTCCCCTCAGCCCGGGCCCTCTTCCTGAGAATGGACAACGCCAAGGCTAGAGCACACTCGAGCTCCTCCTCCCGCCGCCTTTGCTCTTTATGTGCGGCCCAAGATGAGCCTCGTCGAGGCTTTCCACAATGCTTGACCATTGCACTCAAACTAATGCCAATCAAACGTAGAATAGAATTGAAATGGAACCAGTTCAGGAGCGGCTGCACCAGAAGCCTGTCTTCTCCACTCGGGCTCAAAAGAAAGAAGGCAGGAGCCTTTCTAGACACATAGAAAATCCCCCAGCCCTGGAGAATCCTCTCAGAGTGCAGTGAGAAGGCGAGAAATGACCATAACAAAGCTGCACCAGGAGCCTTTCTACGCTGCTCGGGCTCCCGAGGAATACCATAACCGAAATGCCAAAGCCTCTGTCCATCCATATTCACAATGAAACCGTATGCGCAGGGGGGGTTAATGTCCACGCGAGGGAGGCGTACCTCCATCCCATATCCACTGTTATGGCCGTCCACCATTGTTAATGCGAATGTGTGGGTGGCGGCCATCAGCCATTAAACCAGGGCTGGGTGCGCGTCCAGCTGTCACCTCCATCAAGCCACATGTCACCCCATCTGGGGTTTATGCACAAATTGTTAATCTCCCCTAAATTTTTTGTTTCCTCATATGTATAAGTTTTTATTTCTTATAAAATTTCATGGTAAGGAGAGGCTTGTGGTTAAGGTAAGGTAATGTTTTCTTTATCATATTATTCATTTTCTATTAGTTTTGGTTGTTGTTGCAACAATTTTCCTGATCTGAGATTTATCTCTTGCAATTCCATAGAATAAGTCTGATAAGTTGTATCATTGTTGTATACATATTGGACTTGATTATTGTTAGGATTTGGAGCAGGTTGAGAAGGTAGATGAGGTTTCTTAGGAGGAACACTACTTGGAGTAGTGTTGTTTTGAGGAGGAGGAGGAGGAGGAGGAGGAAATATTGCAGGTTTCTGGAAATTATGAGGCCTCCATCCTTGTGATGGTTGATTCCACTGATTTTGTGGCATGCTAGGAAAATATTGGGATGGAGGAGGAATTGGAGGTCCCTGGTATTTCCAAGGGTTTGGATTAGTCCAAGGTAATGGGTTATACCATGTTTGAGGAGGCATTTGAGAATTATTTGTATTAAAATTTTGAGCAGGATTGAAGTTCAAACCTATTTGGAATGGTCTTGGTGCTCCATGCATATTTTGATTAATGAAGTATAGTGAATCTACATTCTCTTATGCTCCTCAAAATGTATATTTCAAACCTGGAAAAGAAGGAAAGGCGTTAGTTGGATAATTTACCACACTAATTCCACAAACATCTATAAGGTCTAAAGGGCACTCATTTCTAGAATGTTTTTTAGTGCATTTGGGACAATAGACAACCAATGTCTTCTCTTCTTCCTCTTGTTTCTTCTTTATCTTCATTGTATCCATTTGCATGGCTAAACAGTGTAAAATATCATTCTTCATATCTTATATTAATCCTCCCAATTCATGTTTTATATGAGTTTTTGGGTTAGAAGATGGAGAGATCAAACCTACATTGCTTCTAACTTTATTTCTGAAAGACCTTGAATGGTTCTTGAATATTCTTTTGATATCATCATATTCCAACTGGTAGATATCTTCATTGGATAGGAGATTCAATGTTTCCATCAGATCTTCTCTTACTCCTCTAAGTAAGACAAGCTTGAGTGAATCTTCGTCTAGAATGCAATTTTGAGCTCTTTTGTAGCTTAGTTGAAATATCTCCTCAAAGTCTTATAGCGATTAATTAGGTCCTTGTGTCATTATGAAAATCTCATCCCTTGTATCTCTTTCTATTCAATAGCTTTTATATCTTTCACTGAAGGTGTTTTTCATTTAATCCCAAGTTGTGATACTATTTCCCTCCAAACTCATGAACCATTTTAGAGATGAATCCTTCAAGGTAGAACGAAAAATGTTTAAGCTTTTTTTCATCAATGGTGTAATCACATGTCCTACATATAACTGCAAACTCAAACAAGAAAGTATTGGTATATTCTGAGACAATTCCATGAAAATGAGGTAAAATAGAAGGATTGATATTTTTCATCTTGGCTTCTCAATCAAATTCACGAATAGGGAACTCAAATATTTATTCTTCACTAGCCATGACACGAGGTGAGGACCGACTCTCTTCTAAAATATTCTCAAATTATCTAGATTCCCTTTCCAAGAAACTTTCTAATGTTTCAGGACCAATCTTTGGATTGCTTGGACATGTTTTTGTGGTGGAGGTTTTTGGTAAAAAATTTCCTTTCCTATCTCTAGGTCTAGTCATTCATGAAATCAAAAGAAAGTGAAAAAACTTTTTTTTTTTATGATTTTAAATGAAAAAAGAAAGTGTGACAAGGAGTTATCAATACTCACACGAAGTGAAAGCACTTGGGAAGTTACACTATATAAAATCCATAGTGAGGTTGGCCTTGTGACTAAGGTGTCATTTTTGCTCCTCCAAGTCACACAAAAGAAAACAAAGAAAAATAAAAGGACATGAAAACTTCAGCACCTCCTCGGCAACAACGCCAAAAAGTGATGGTCCCAAGAATAAAATCAATTATTTATTGTACCCTTGGTCTCCTCCTTTACTTGTCAACCCATGGTTTGTACAAACTTAAGAGGTGATGTGCATTGTATGTGAAATATGCAATTTTCAGTAGAAGAGGGTTGAAAATGATCAAAGGATGGAAATGTGTAGAAATCAAATGACATAAAGTAGTTCTGAACTAATGGCTTTGAAGAAAACACGCCAATTTGAAAGTACAAATAATCTAAAGTGCATGAAAAGAACTTATTCTACTACATCAAATATTATTGAATCGGGAAAGTTAAATTGAAGAAAAATATGAATCTAATCTCAAATTATGATAGAGAACTATGATAGAAGTAAAAGTTGTAAATTATGATAGAAAAACTATAATGGAAATGAAACTACACTAATGCATGAAAAAATAAATCTAACCCCTTCATCACTATCAATATAAATGTGCTTTTATTTATTTTCGATGCTTGCAGGAAAATAAGATTAAACTAAGCCAAAATATGAAGCTAAAATAGACCTACATGAGATTTCTATAGGAACTGTGCATTTCTACAGGATCTGCACAGTTTCTACAGGATACTCCTATAGGAAGCAAAATGAAGTCTGAAAAGGTAGTGAAAGTATTTAAAATCATTTTCAAAGATAGAATATAAAACAAATGAAGTGAATCTATGGTTCTTAGCCTTGGGAGGCACCTAGGGGTGTTCCAAAAGGTTATTGAACATTTCTACAGGATGTTGCTACAACTGGACAATTAGTTGAAATTTTAATAAAAATGGAAATTTATCATGCAAAGAAAAATCTAACTTCAATAGAGAATGAAACAATATCTAAGCAACAACTAATATGCATGAAAACTACAGAAATAGTAAAAAGGGTCATTGAGCCCTATTGGATGGGCCCTACCCAATAAGCGCAAGGAACCTAAAAGAAACTTTAATGGATTGAAGACAAAACCATTTTATTTCATAAATATCAGCAGTACATCAGGAATATCAAAGTTCTTAGTCTTCAACAAAAGTCTTGTAGAACATCTCCATACAATGCTTCTCCATAAATTCACTATCTCTCTCTTAGAATAGAGGCCTGTATATAACTAGAGATTTCGACCCCCCTTCCTAAAACAAGGAGAGTGATGATTAAATGAGGTATTTCATCCCTTTACATCTGTATTTTTGAACTGTTGTTTATAAGAAGTCGTCATAAATGCACAAGGAGCGCTCTTGGAGGTAGGTGTATACAATTTCCCTTAATCTTTGGCTGGCAACTCACTCGAGGGGACAAAATCCCTTGTTTCTAGGAGGTTGGTGCCCTTGACTCCTATAGTTCAACATGGTTGGTGGAACACATGTATTTTTCCAAAAAACATTAGTGCAAAAAGTTATATTATATATAAAAATCCACCTCAATCATACATTCATTAAGGAACATACAAAATACCCATGACTGACTAGTAAATATGGTCAAAAGAAAACATTAATTCATTTTGTGGTGGAAAAATATGTCAAAGATGAGCCTTTAGAATGTACAATAATGAGGCTCATCACTTTCCACCACATTGGAAAGGATGGAAATAAAAACACTTATCATCCATATAAGCGACACGATTACAATGTTGGAACTTTGCATTTTGATGTTGAACTTGAGCAAGTGAAATTGAAACTTATTGAATCAATCTTGTACTACTGAAGTGGATTTGTCTAGAATAAACTGAAGTATGAACAAATACTTCCTTTTAATATATAATACTCTATATGTTCTTGTTGTTCCTGATTTCTTCACAAGGTCTGATGATGGGCTTAGAAAGATTATGTTGAACTTGTTCTTCACCTTCATCTGAAACTGCATATGAAGTTGTTTCACTGAATTGCTCATATATTGACTATTGAACATTATCACATTCAAAAAGAAGGTTGTTATGAACAAGGAATATTTTAGAATGTTGAAGATTATTTTGTTGGAGTTCATCATGAAGAAGTTGAGTTTGAGTTTGAAGAAGTTGACCTTTAGCTTGCGACACTTGCAAACAAGTTATAATTGAATTAATAGTTCATTTGTTGAGTATGAATGTGTTTTCTTCAGCAGTGATTATTAGAGTGTTCAATAACTCTAATAATTCTAGACTACAATCCATTTTTAAATATTGAATGAGATCTCTTTATGCAAATAGATCTAGATTTCACTTGACTTGACAACAAAGAAAGGCTTCATGGAACTCCACCTTATATACAATTCAATCACTCAATCAATTCAATGCATATTAAGAATTGCATGACTCAATCAAGTCGCAGGTGTTAGGTTCAATCGAGAATGCACACAACAAGTACAATTCATCTTGATAAATAAACTTAAAAAATAAGATTGTTTGAAAGTTACAATTGAACATAATTGATGTTGATTTAGATTTGTCATTAAATGTTGATATCATTGACAACTTGATTGGCTTGAATATTCTTTACATCTATTTGATTACATTTGATTTGATTATATGTTCTTTATGTAAATTTTTTGAACCTGCACAGAATAGATATAGCTAGAAAATGACATACACAGTTTGCAAAGAAAAGTACGAGAAAAGAGAAGCAAGAGAGAAAGAATGAAAGAATTCTCATTAACCAAATGAATGAATGATAATTTACACATGATATACTCTGTATAAATTAACTAATGTGCACTAGAGGAGAAGAGTGATTTGGACACACACCAGTAGTTACGAGAGTAAATTTCCACCTATTCTAGTCTCTCAGGCAGTTACGGGAGTGAACTTCCACCTAGTCTAAGTTAACTAATCTCCCAGTCTTTAGTTAACTAACTAGAATAGATTGAAGTGACGAGGACATCATGGAATCATGAGTAATGCGCTAGTCTGGTGATAATCCCAAGGACAATTTGCATTAGCTGGTGATTATCCCAATGCTTCATGGTGATGATCCCAATGTGGCATCTAGACTCCACTCAATTGATCAAACTGAAGAGAATATTCTCCTAGAGGAATATTCTCCCTAAACTATAGGAGACTGAATAATGACTAATAAACATAGGGAAAAACTTAGGAGAAATAAATTATGGGTGTGTGTGAAGTATCTCCAACACCCCCCCTGAACATCACTATGATGAAAATAAAGAATGGGTCCTGGAAACGAAGCCATATTAGGTACCCAAATAAAAAAGATACACTAAAATAAATGAGGCAAGAGGGAAAACTCCCCCCTCAAAGTAAAATGTATGTAAAAAGAAGAACTGACAGTTGTTACGCAATTATGTCCTTCATTCCAAGACAATTGCGAAGAGAATGGAACTCATGCTCAGTGAAGATCTTGGTGAATATGTTTGTAGTCTATTTATTGAAGGACAGAACTGTAGGTCGATGATCCCCTCGTGTACTAAGTACCGGATGTAGTGCATGTGGATCTTGATAAGCTTCATCCTCTGCCTCTGAACTGGATCTCTGCATAACTTCAGAGTGTTGTAGTTGTCACACTAGATGGCGATTGACTGATGAAAATGAATTCCCAACTCAATGAGAAAATGTTGTCGCCACATATCCTGAATGGTTATGTTAACTACCCATCTATACTCTACCTCGGCTGAAGATAGAGAAATAGCAACCTACTTCTTTCTCGACCAACAGATAGGCCCGGAACCAAGACTAAGTGAGTAACCATATGTGTACTTGCGATCAATGTTATCGCCAACCTAGTCAGAATCAGTGAACCTGATGAAGTCCAATGTAGAGTCTATTGTATAGTGAATCCCAAAGGTGATGGTTCCCTATATGTATTGAAGGATATGCTTTGTAATTTCCAATGTAGCTCATGCGGCTCCTGCATGAACCTAGAGAATTCTCCAACTACATAGGAGAGGTATGATCTGGAGTGTGTGAGATACAACAATCTCCCCACTAGTTGTTTGTACAGTGTGTTTTCAGCCAGTGGAGTTTCCCCACCATCCTCAAGTCTGACTCCTGACAAGAAAGGAGTAGGGGAAGTCTTGTAGTGTAACGACCCTTGATTATAAATTATAATTAATATAATAATGTAATCCTAAAAGATTAGCTAAACTATATTTATTTATTAAAATAACCTTAACTAATTATTTGTTATTAATTAGTTATTCTTGATTATGATTAATTTAATTATAATTAACTCTTTAATCAATATGGTTAATGATTGATTTAATTATTAATTAATTCATTAATTAATAAAGTATTAAATTAATGGTGGATAATATGATATAATATTAAATTGGGTTACGTATCCCACAAGGGATAACGTATTCAATACATTTGGATANGGGTAATTAAATGAAGGGATAAGGAATTTAATGGAGGAAGGAGTGTCGGTGAAGGGGGGGATAAGGAAGGAAGGAAGGAGTTGGAGGGGGGCATTCGACGGGAAGAGGGCCATGATTTTGGGAGAGCTCTGAGTATTGCAGAGAGACGAGAGGGGCTGTGAGATTGGTGGGCTCAGATTGAGGCACAGGTTTTTCTGGTTGTGACATATTGATCAGGCAGACACCGGGTTGCTAGAGGTTTTGGGCTCGGAGGGCCAGGATATCCGTAGATATCCTGGACCTAGGTTGTTTTCCTAGTTGGCAGGGTGGACAATAGTTTTGGGCAATTATTTTTCTGTGTTTGCAATAGGACTGGACTATGTAGCAGGTAGCAGGAGAGCAGCAGAATAGCAAGGTAGCTGGCAACGCAGATTAGCATCAGGACCAGGTAATCCTGTTAAATTATGCATTTATTTTATTCTGCTGTGAAATCGTTAACCTTTGATGAATCTAAATTACTGAAGTCGTTGGTATGAATGTCAATATTATGCTGAATAAATATTGTCTTAGTTAAGAAATAAATTGCTTATGAGGATAATGATGTTTAGATATATATTTATGGCCATCACATTTGGTATCAAAGCATGATGTTGAAACACTGGAGCCTTAAGGGCCACGTTCCCAGCTCAAATTCCCCTCCATTTAACCTGCAAACCAAACCAAACGCACTATTAATTGATTATATAAACAAATTTAAAAATATATATAAATGAAATAAGAATTGAAAATGTAAAAATGTTACATTAACACACAAAATGCTTAATGCCTTCTGTATAGAAGTAACATTTGCCTTCCAACAATGCGATTTTCTTTTCTGTTGGGAACATTGTCATCTTTGCTATCTCCCTACATTTCAGCTTCAAATCTGTCTATTTGCAAGTACATGGACATTGTGGCTATGAAACTTTTATTTAAAGAAATCTTCATTAATCTTATAAATCCTAAAGCCTAAAAATCTGATGTAAATTTCAAAAAAAAAAAGGAGCTTTCTAGAGAGTGGGTTTAGGAATCCCTACACTAGGATATTCTGCTTCAACGACAACAACCTTATTATTTACCTAAAGAACAGATAAATATCGAGTTGACCTAGTTATTTACATACACTGAATCCACTGTTGTGGAACCGAATTGCCTTCTTTCTCATCCCGCTCCGATCACTAAACTCTGAATTTGAACAGAATTAGGCTCTGCAGCTCGTAACACGGTCAGAATATCTCTAGCACGAGCAGCTCCAGGTCTGGAACTAGTAGAACCAACAGATGTTGAGACAGTTGGGTTCAATCGATTCTGTTGATTCTGCACACGGGAAATAGTAGTTTTATTCAATTAAGATTCTATTTATAACAATTCTACTCGGTAAACCCTATTTAGTTTAACGAAGAAAAAAAAAAAGAAGAAACTATGGCCGCTCAACGTCGTCGGTAAGAAGCAAAGTTGAGGACAGCGCTAAGTGAGTAAACTACCCAGCACCTGCAGAAAGGGGGAGTTGATCCAACTAAAATGGCAGTGGCTAACAAACGAGCAGGTAAAACTACCTCATTCACTCACACAAGATATGACCAAAATATATGAACGTGCGGGAAAGTTCCTGACTAGCACAAGGACGAAAGCAGCTAACGCATGAAAAACACATGAAAGTCAAGAGGCACCCAGATGGTAGATCTGCGCTCTGTAACTGGCTCTGTGACGAGAATGTTGAGAAAGAAAAACCATGCACTGAAAACGAAAATGTAAGATAACAAAAAAAAAAAAATTAAAGAGTCTGATTCATAAGGGCATGGGAGTGCAATGCAAGCTCCACACGTTTGATCACTACCTCCCTGTGTCCCACGGCACCAGGAGACGAGATTTTAACACCGGTTATCGATTAGGGCACCCGCTGCAAGTTACTACAAGACCACAGCGAGACAGACAGCCCAAGGTTATAGATAGACCCACTTGAAAAGAGGTTTCAAGGTTGCATAACATAATCTAAGAA
>ML780678.1:144206-158549 GCA_009831015.1 Picea engelmannii
TTATTAGTACATGTACGAGAATTGTATGTACTAGCTACACATACATTTCTTGTACATATACACTAGTATGTATGAGTTTTCTTGATTTACTTACTAATAATGTCGGTTACTTGTTATGAATGTGTGAACCATGTTCTTGTTCTGTGTACCATAAGATACCTTAACTTTGGGACGAAGTTTTCTGAAGGGTGGGTGTATGTAACGACCCTTGATTATAAATTATAATTAATTTAATAATGTAATCCTAAAAGATTAGCTAAACTATATTTATTTATTAAAATAACCTTCACTAATTATTTGTTATTAATTAGTTATTCTTGATTATGATTAATTTAAGTATAATTAACTCTTTAATCAATATGGTTAATGATTGATTTAATTATTAATTAATTCATTAATTAATAAAGTATTAAATTAATGGTGGATAATATGATATAATATTAAATTGGGTTACGTATTCCACAAGGGATAACGTATTCAATACATTTGGATAAGGGTAATTAAATGAAGGGATAAGGAATTTAATGGAGGAAGGAGTGTCGGTGAAGGGGGGGATAAGGAAGGAAGGAAGGAGTTGGAGGGGGGAATTCGACGGGAAGAGGGCCATGATTTTGGGAGAGCTCTGAGTATTGTAGAGAGCCGAGAGGGGATGTGAGATTGGTGGGCTCAGATTGAGGCACGGGTTTTTCTGGTTGTGACATATTGATCAGATAGACACCGGGTTGCTAGAGGTTTTGGGCTCGGAGGGCCAGGATATCCGTAGATATCCTGGAGCTAGGTCGTTTTCCTAGTTGGCAGTGTGGACAATAGTTTTGGGCAATTATTTTTCTGTGTTTGCAACAGGACTGGACTGTGTAGCAGGTAGCAGGAGAGCAGCAGAACAACAAGACAGCTGGCAACGCAGATTAGCATCAGGACCAGGTAATCCTGCTAAATTATTCATTTATTTTATTCTGCTATGAAATCGTTAATCTTTGATGAATCTAAATTACTGAAGTCACTGGTATGAATGTCAATATTATGCTGAATAAATATTGTCTTAGTTAAGAAATAAATTGCTTATGAGGATAACGATGTTTAGATATATATTTATGGCCATCACATGTAGTCTGTCATGTGAAATCTCTCAAGGAGATCTCATGCATACTTGGCCTAAGACAATTTGATTCATGATGCATCCTGATTGATCTCGATTCCAAGGAAGAAATGTAGCGAACCCATGTCCATCATCAAGAACCTGTCATGCAGAATCATCTTGACTTCATCAATCATTGAATTTGAGCAACCGATGATCAACAAATTATCAACATACAAAACTAGGAGTAGAAGTGAATCAGTCGTCCTGAGCATGTAAACATTTGGGTCTGACTTACAATGTACAAAGTTATGTGACAGCAAGTAGTAGTCCATCTTGGCATACCAAGCCCTCGGGGCCTGCTTGAGGCCATAAAGAGACTTCTTCAGTCGGCATACCAAAGATGAATCTTGGATAAATCCCTGGGATTGCTCCATATAAATCTCCTTAGAGAGATATCCATGAAGAAATGCATTCTTCACATCCATCTGATAGACTTCCCATCCTTTGTATGTCGCAATGACAAGTTCCAAATGTATGGAATCCATCTTCACTACTGGAGAGAAGGTCTCATCATAGTCAATATCGTGCACCTGCTGAAATCCTTTGGAAAATAGCCTAGATTTGTATCTGCTAACCTATCCATCTGTTACGCTCTTGGTCCTATAGACCCATCTGCACCTTAACAATTTCCTTCCTGAAGGAAGGGGAACTAGATCCCAAGTTTGGCTCTTGAGGAGGGTGTTGAACTCCTCCTACATGGTGGATTCCCAAAAGGGATTTCCAACAGCCTCATCATAGGAATGTGGATCTGAATATTGAACCAAGAAAATATGCATGGGTGGCATCAGTTCAGTGGTAGTGACTGCAAGAGGAGGCTCCTCGAAATTAGATCGATTCCTCCTAGTATCAGCTAGATCCACAACAAGATCTCCTACATCCTAGAGAGTAGTATTGGCCCACTTGGGCCTCGACTCTGGCTTTACATCTGCATCTACATGCAATAACTCTGCATCTGACTGTATTGACTATGTATCTAGATCATCTCAATCCTATGAATCAAAACTCTCACATGAAGAAGAGTCGTCATGTGCATGCTCATCATCTCTAACAAGTGGAAGATCAAAAGTGTCTACATGTAGTTGTTGAGGTACATGAGAGACATTTTCCTTGAATTGGAAACTCCTCTCAATGATGAGTTGGTATGAGGAAAGATTAATGAGTCTGTATCCCTTCACACCATCGGGGTATCCAACAAAGATAAACTATGTGCTATGTGGATCAAGTGCCTTCATCTTCTCAGAGGGAATCCTGGCCCATGAACCGAAAATACGGAAGTGGGTCACTTCCGGTTTGAGGCCGCTCCAAGCCTCGTAGGGGGTCTTATCCTTGACATATCTATGGGGAGATATTTTTTGGATGTAGGTTTCACAATTAAGTGCTTCATCCCATAATCTTTGTGGAAGTGAATTTGCATGTAGCATGCAAGATGCCATCTCTTTTAGAGATTTATTTTTCCACTCAGCAACTCCGTTTTGTTGTGAAGTATAAGGAACTATGTGTTGCAATTGAATCCCAGCCTCATGAAAAATATTTTGTATCTCATGGTTTAAATACTCTCCCCCGTTATCTGTTCGAAGGACTTTTATATTCTTTCCAGAATGTGTTTCAACAAGGGCTTTGAAATATTTGAGATGTTGAAAGACCTCTGATTTTTTCCTGAGAAAGAAAATCCACGTGAAGCGTGAGAGATCATCAAAAAAAATGAGCACATACCTTTCTTTATTAATTGATGGATGTGGAAAAGGGCCCATTAAATCATTATGGATTAGATCTAAAGGAAAGGAATCCTTCCGAGTCTTTCCTTTGTCGAATTTCTCTTGAGGGTGTTTTCCAAGAACACATCCCTCACAAATTCCTTTGGAGAAGTGGATGTCAGGTAGACCATCAACCATTACCTACTTGCTAATTTGTTACATATATATGAAATTTAAATGCCCAAACCTTTCGTTCCATATCCTACTGCTCTCATCAGCATGTGTAAGCAGTAATGCAGAATCTGGTTCAATAAATTCAGAAAATGTGTAGAGTCTGGATTGATGATTTACCTCACCAGTAGAAACCTTGGAATTGGTTTGCATGTCATACATATCCATTGCATCAGGTGTGAATATGACTCTCTTTCTAGTGCCATATTTTTTCATTTGATACATAGAGAGAATATTGATGGAGAGTTTGGGAACGTGCAGCATATTCTCGAAGCTTTTGTTTGTGAGTTCAATTCTTCATTTGTCGGTGACCTCGACTGGAGAGTTGTACCCCATAAAAATAGGAGGACCTTTTCATGCATCCAATGAAGAATAGACTTATTTTGTGGCTTCCATGTGGTGTGATGCACCTAAATCTACGATCCAAGCATTGAGAGAGGAGTTGATGGCAATCAAAGCATGGCTAGAATTGTCTTTCTTGGGATTCTGATCTTCTGGATTCTTCTTCTTGGCGCCCTTAGGGATGCAATCTCCAAGTTTGTTTTTCTAAAGTATTTGGGCCATTTGATCTATCTGTTTCTGCGTACATGCGGATTCTGGATGGAATCCTTTATGGAAGTAAGTACATTTCTCCCCTTTTTTTCCATTTCCACCTTTAGATCCAAAGGCATCATTGAAGGGTTTTGAGTACCCTTCCTTCTTTGGATTTGCATGTTCTTTCCTTTTGTATTTGTCTTTAGATTTCTTATTTTGATGACTGCTACCATCATGCATAGTAAGTGCATGCGCCTTTGGGCCTTTGATTATTCCCATGTTGATAAGATTGTTCTGCTCTTATGTCAGAGACTCGATAAAGACCTCAAGAGAAGGAATTTTCCAGGTAGCTCCAGAGGTAAGCCTAACTGAATGAAATGTGGATATAAAGATTGAGTATTCCGTACCAATTTTGGAGAGAATGGTAAGAATCATTTGTTTCTCCTCCTTATATTTATCAACCTCGCAATCCTTGAGTTACGACAACAAATCCTTATATTTGGTAAAGAAATATTGGATATTGTCGAAGTTTTTTGGATCCAAAGTGAGCAATTCCACCTCGAGCATGTGTCCCCTCATCTTGTCATGTTTTCCAAAAATACCTTCCATGGTGGTCCAGGATTCATTGGGGGTTTTACAAGAGGATATGTGAAAGAGGAGTTCAAGAGAAATGAGACTGCAAATAGTTCCAAATGCTTCATCCATTCGATTAAGATACTTGGATTTTTTTATGGATGATGTGGGTTCAGTATATTTGTCCATGGTTAACCTATATAATCCTCTACCTCGAAGATGCACTATCATATTCTCTTTCCATGCAAATAAATTGTACGGTGTAAGAATGAATTCTTTTGGAAATTCCATTTTTCCACTATCTTCAATCTTCGGTACCTGCAAAAATAATCTGGTTTTTTTTTTCCCTAGCATTTCGTCAGCTTTGATACCATGTAAATGTTTTGAACCTACACAAAATAGATATATCTAGCAAATTACATACACATTTTGCAGAGAAAACTATGAGAAAAGAGAAGCAGGAGAGAAAGAACGAAAGAATTTTCATTAACCAAATGAATGAATGATAATTTACACATGATATACTATGTATAAATCAACTAATGCACACTAGAGGAGAAGACAGTGTACCATAGTGGTGGTCTAGAGTGATCTGGACACACACCAATAGTTACGGGAGTAAACTTCCATCTAGTCTAGTCTTTCAGGAAGTTACGTGAGTGAAATGCCACCTAGTCTGAGTTAACTAGTCTCTCAATCTTCAGTTAACTGACTGAAACAAAGTGAAGTGAGGAGGATATCAGGGAATCATCAGTAATGCGCTAGTCTGGTGATAATCCCAAGGACAATGCACATTATATGGCGATGATCCAAATGTTGCATGGTGATGATCCCAATGTGGCATCTAGACTCCACTCAACTGATCAAATTGAAGTGTGAACTGAAGAGAATATTCACCTAGAGGAATATTCTCCCTAAACTATAGGAGACTGAATAATGACTAATAAACATAGGGAAAACCTTACGAAAAAGAAATCCTAGGTGTATGTGAAGTATCTCCAACACTTGATTGGTATTAATTATACTCAAATTTCATTAATTTTCCTTGTACTTCGGTGCGTGTATGGTTAAATGTTAAATTATAATTGTGATTATGTCAAAACTATACATAAAACATCATAAGCATCCAAGAAAATATGCACCATCAATGAGAGAACAAATGTTCTAAGACCCCTTATTCAATTTTGGGAAAAGTCTAGGATGAGAGCCGCTACCAAAAAATTCAATTTCATTGAGATTTCCTCTTTATGATGGAAATGATGTTTGTACAATATAAATGGAAACCCTCTAATGTTCTCCTTTTCAATCAGAAGATATTTTGTTTTTGAATGAGTCTTCAATAAGCCTCTTTCACTCCTTACTTCTCTTAGTTCAAAAGGAGATTTGTCTTTAATAAGAAACCATGCTTCTCTTCTCTAAGCTCATTTAAACTTTTGGTATAGTATGCCACCAAGGAACCAAATCTAACAACCCCAAGCATTTACGATTCACCACTTGATTCACAACAATGTTTTTTACTTGTCAGATAAGGTGATCAATTTCAAATATCAATTAATGATTTGTTTGCTACTATACTAATTGGATAAAGAAAAGCAATTAAAAATAAACAAAGATTTGCTTACTCTTTCATGTGCAATTTATTGATTTAGATCACCTAGAAAATTGACTTGGATTGTTTTCTACACATCCCTTGAAAAGATTGCTTTAGAGATTAGTTGTTTTGTGTGGTCTTCTCCTCATGGAAAATGAGAAGATAGAAATCAGACTTATGAGCTAAAAATTGTTGTGAAACTTATTTGCAATGAGGTGGCAACACCACAACAATGAAAATGTTGAATGGTCAATGTCTCGATGATATGCAATCTATTTTTCCATTGCGATTTGTTTTCCATCTTGCACATGATTCCTCCTCTTCACTTCGATTTCTTGAAAAATAATTTGCTTGATATGAAGGAAATGAACAACGGTAGGAAGCCAACATATAGAAGTGATATTTCACCCTTTGTCCTTGAGATCCACTTAGAACGCGATGCTCGATGTAACTAATGTTGGGATTTGGTGACAATGAATTCCTCCAAGGATGGATTTGGATCCTATTATTTTGCGTTGGTTGCAACTAAAATAGACCAAGTTAGAATATGGATAGGAGTGCATTTAATAATCAACTTCTTATGTAAATGTATATAAATTCATGTAAGCCCGTAGAGGCAGATACGACGTAGTGAGGATATGAGAGAACTTGCAAGTTTGTTGTTATCTCCATGATCTGAATAATAAGACAACTGATACCTATGCTTGGTGGATGTAGCCCAACATTTGGGTGAACCACGTGAAATCTTTGTGTTTCTTATCTGTGTGATTGTTAATTATCATATGTGAATTGTGTTTTTCGAATTTGCAATTCTAACAATTGGTATCAGAGCTGCATTGGAGATCCATGAGAACCAGATCCGTGGTGCAAGATCGCAAATTGAATTGAGTATAAATTCATCGGCGCTCCCTAGGCAGTGTTAGAGGCACGTCGACGCTCTCACACTTATGAAATTGAAATTTTCATGAAGGTCGTGCACCCAGTTCATGCATCACAAATCATTGACGCTCCCCCATCCACACTCAAGGAGCGCTAGTGCTCCCCCATTGACACTTAGGGAGCGTTGATATTCAAACTAGTGCTCCCCCACCCATTGTGAAGGAGCGTCGATCTCCTTTAAAAACATTCGTATGATTTTTCTTCTTGAAAAATTTAAGGTATGGTCTTTTATGAAAGTGGAAAGGGATGAAGGTTTATCATATTTGGAATTAAATTTAATATGTAAAAAGGTAGAGGATGCTAATTAAAATATTATTTGTGGACCCCTTTTTGTTTAGTAAAATGTTTAAAGATATAATTGTGATTTATCTTAAATCTTTTTTAATTAAATATTTTGGGTTAATATTATTATTCCTCCACATTTAAAAGGGTTTTATAAGCAGCGGGTTTTAGGAGATTTTGTGCTAATGGATAAGATGCAAATTTTGAAGTTTGAAGTTGAAAAGTTCAGTGGTAAAAGTAACTTTGAGCTATGGAAGATCAAGATGCGGGATTTATTGGTGCAACAAGGGTTGCAAAAAGAATTGGCAGGCAAGACAAAGAAACCAACGATTATGACAAATGAAGAATGGGAAGATCTGGATGCAAAAGCTCTTAGTACCATTTGTTTATGTCTGGTGGATGATGTTTCGTTTAATATCGTAGGAGAAGATACAACATCAAGCTTATGGAGCAAGTTGGAAATTCTATATATGACGAAGCACTTGACGAGTAGAATCTGCTTGAAGAGACAGTTGTACAGTTTGTGGATGAAAGAAGGTACAAAAGTTGTTGACCATTTAAATATCTTCAATACCCTTATAGTTCAATTGAATAGTATGGAAGTTAAACTCAAACATGAATATAAGGCTATTACACTATTGTATTTGTTGCATGATTCTTGAGATAATCTAGTCACCTCTATTAGCTTTAGCTCAATAGATGTTTTAGATTATGACTATGTTGTGGGAGCTTTGTTGGCTGAGGAGATGAGGAGAAAATCTAGTCAAGAAACCTCAACTTCAGAGGCAATGTTGGTCAGAGGTCGAACTAAAGAGCAGATTGAGAGAATTTTTTCTCGATCTAAGTCAAGACACAGAAAGGGTAAAGCAAAATGTTGGTACTGTGGCAAAAAAAGACATCTCAAGAAAGATTGTTGGAAAAGAAATGAATCTGAGGAAAACTCTATGAAGGAAGCAAATTTGGTTGTAACAAATTCAGGTATGAATGATCAAGTTTTATCCGTTTCCAGTAATTTAAAATATCAAGAAGAATGGCAGTTATATTCAAGTGCCTCCCACCACACGTGCTCACATAGAAATTGGTTCATTTCTTACCAATCTGTTGATGAGGGTGTAGTGTTTATGGGAAATGGTATTCCCTGTAAAACTGTTGGGGTTGACAGTATTAGAATTAAGATGTATGATGGTATTGTTAGGGAATTAACGAATGTTAGATATGTACCTGAGCTCAAATCAAATTTGATTCCATTGGGAGTGTTGGATTCTTGTGGATATAGGTATAGAGGTCAAGGTGGAGCACTCACATTGTCGAAAGGTAGTTTAGTAGCGATGAAGGCAACAAAGGTTGATAACCTTTATAAGTTGGAAGGGAGTACTAAAGTGGACTCTAAAGTGACAGATGTATATTCTTGTTTATGGCAGAAGAATCAAGGTCATAAGAGAAAGAAAGAATTGCAAGTACCGATAAGCGGTAAATCATTTCCAGACTTAAAATCTTTGTTTCTAAATTCCTTCTTGTTTTATATCTCTGCAAGTTATGATGGTGGTATAAAGGGATGTTGTGTGTGGGATCCTACTTCTCACAAGGTCATGATTGACAGAGATATAGTATGTATGGAACAACCAAAAGGGTTGATTCAAGATCGCAACGGTAAATTTGTTTGCATGCTAGATAATTCATTGCATGGCCTATTGGTAAACAGGCAAATATACAAGAGGTTTGAATCCTTCATAGTGAGTCAAATTTTTTCAAAGGGTAGGAATGACTATACATTTTATAGTACAGTCACAGTCTTGATGTTATTTGTTGATGATATGCTCAATGCAAGCCAACGCATGGATAAAATTAGTAATAAAATGACTCGAGTGGACATGACAATTCAAATGAGGGATCAAGAAGCAACAAAACAAATTATGGGCATGGAAGTACACATAAATGGTAATGGTAAGTTGTGGTTGGATTTCAGTATGAACATTGTAAAACCAGTTTTTATCCCTCTTGCTTTCCATTATAAGTTTTCTTCAAGCATAAGTCATGTCTATAAAGAAGAAAAGGCTATGTCTCATGTAAGTTCAATAGGAGGTATGTTGTATGTGATGAAATGGTTAAGACCAAATGTTTCACATTCTAATGATGTTGTCAGATATGTGATAGATTCAGGTGCTGCAGTGAAATGGGTGCTTTATTGTTTGAGAAGCACAAATGTCACCTATAATGGTTACACTGAGATGGTCTTTGATAATTGTAATGTATATTTTACAGATGTTTTGGATAGAAGGAGATATATCACTAAATATGTCTCACGACACAGTTGTGGAAGACATGTTGGAGGTGGAGTGACCCTCAGGAAATCCAAACTCGTGCAAACCACACAGGTGATATCATGAAACCAGTTTTATTAGAGAAGCTACAGTGGTGTTTGGCTTCTCTTGGCTTGCAGAAAAGGTGATGAACAAAAGGAAGGAGCAAGGTATCAGGTTAATTGTTGTCAAGGTGGAGATTGTTGGGATTTGGTGACAACGAATTCCTCCAAGGATGGATTTGGATCCTATTATTATGCATTGGTTGCAACTAAAATGGACCAAGTTAGAATATGGATAGGAGTGCATTTAATAATCAGTTTCTTTTGTAAATGTATATAATTTCATGTAAGCTCGTAGAGGAAGATATGACAGAGTGAGAGGATATGAGAGAACTTGCAAGTCTGTTGTAATCTCCATGATCTGAATAATAAGACAACTGATACCTATGCTTGGTGGACGTAGCCCAATGTTTGGGTGAACCATGTGAAATCTTTGTGTTTCTTATCTGTGTGATTGTTAATTATCATATGTGAATTGTGTCTTCCACATTTTTAATTCTAACAACTAGGGGAAGGATTCTCCACCATTTCATCCTCGTCCCCACAGACTTTGATATTTTTGATTTGATGGGAAAATTGCAAAACCATTTTTGTTGGAAGCTTGTTGCCTTGAATAGTTTGGTTAACATCATTGGAGGTGATGCTTGAGCAAAACCTTGGTAGGTCGCTTGAGGTAGATATGGATTAGATCAATTGTAGAAATCATTGTGTATGTAGGTTTATTTCTAAAGATCATATCTCGTTGATAATTTACTTTGTGTGTATTGGAATGTGCTTGGATAATTGGAAGATTGATAAGAATATGCCTTCGAATTTGGATCGTTGGATTAAAGCTTTCTAAGGTTTTTTTTATATAGATCTTGAAGCTCAAGGTCGTGAGGAAGATATGTGGATGCATATCCATGGAAATAAATGTGATTACATATTAAAGAGGTCATGTGGGTGCATTGAGGTCTTCCTTGAGCACTTTGGCAACTTTGGATCTCCTTATGATTGTTTCTAAAGGTGAACCTATTATGATGCAATTTCTAAATCATGATTTCTACAATGAATAACCACAATAATTTCTAATGGTTTCTTTTTTCATGAACCAATGTCGCCTTGATAATGATAAAAATTCAATGAATAACAGTCCACTTTGAGGGGGAAACCTCCTTTTACAATACATTCAATGTACAAGACAAGATAAAATTATCCTAAGACTAGATCTCATTGGTGTGTGTGTGTATGAGACAAATGGTACAATTATAATGAAATGGTACAATAAAAGGTTCTAGACAACCTACTAATATAACACTAGAAATGTAATAACTCAATATCTAGGGCTTAATAAGGGGTGTTATGCTTACCATGGGGCTTTTCCTAGGGATTAACATGCCCCTCCCCTTCAAACATGTGTTTTCCTCAACACTTGACTAACCATGGGTGTTTTTGCATGAAGAAATCATCTTCCCATGTCATCTCTTCCACTAGTAGGTTCTTCCATTTGATGAGGTACTGAATAATTGCTCGATTTCACAGCTTCATAATTCTTATTTCAAGGATTGTTTCGGATTCTAATATGATTTTCCCTTCTTCATTAATCTCTAGTAAAATAGTTTTGACTGGGATCTTGTCACCAATTATATTGTTTAAGAAAGAAACATGGAAGACTGGATGTACACTTCCTGGTTGCAAATGAATGTCATCGTCGTGCTCTCGAGCAAGTGGAAGACCCTCAGGCATATTTCCAAATACCTTGGAATGATTGTTGATAACGTTTTGGAGATCCATTGGAGCAAAGGATATAGATGTTTGAACATCTAATGAGCATAATTGTGAAATTACACCATGGTGTCCCTTTTTGAGTAATTTCCGTGCTATTATAACTTATCACTTTAGATGGTTTTCCTTGGATACCTCTAAGTTCAATTTCCTTTTTCTTTGAGGAAAATCTCATGAAAGGATCGTGAAAATTAAGGGCCACTATTCCTAATTATTGTTCCATCTGGAATAACCATGTTATAGGATCTTTACCATCAAACATCCTCATATAAATCTTCGGAATGAAGCAGTTCCTTGGTGCCAACTTGAAGACTAGGTCTCCTTGGTATATATATATATATATATATATATGAGACAAAGGGTACAATGAAAGGTTCTATTCAACCTACTAATATAACATTAGAAATGTAATAACTCAATATCTAGGGCTTAATGAGGGGTTTTATGCTTAACATGGGGTTTTGTCTAGGGCTTAACAAACTCGACTGGCCTCTCACATGTCCATTTCATCAAACCACATCTCAAACAATTATAAATATGTTGCAATTAGAAATAATTTCAACATAATGCAATCTTTGGTAGATAAAACTGCATGCTAAACCAGATTGAAAGTTAATACCAATGGACAATTGCAAATTCCAATCTATAAAAAACCAGTACTAATGTTAAAAAAATAACAATCTCGAAGGTCTTGTGAATCAAAATCGTGACCAAGCTCAAGGACCTAATATACAAAAATTCATCAATTAACATGAAATTTCCCTGGATGTCTCTAAGTTAATTAACATACCTTTGAATGTAGTTGATCCATTAAACACCCATGATTTTTTTTTTCAGAATGTCTGGATCGAACCCTTCTTCAATGAGAACTCTGGTATCAATCTATAGATCCATTTAGCTACAATTTTCTTTGACGCTAATCAGCATCAAGCTCTTCTCTTTTCCTTTATCTAACAATTTTCATGGAGCATTCCCATGGTGTAAACCAAGATGCTATGGAAACTGTTGTTAACCCCTCAAGAGATGACACTTTTGGATATCATCATGAGGGTATCATGTTGTTGATTGCATGAGGTGGCATTCTCATATTTGCTAGATCCAGAAAGACTTCTTCATTGATCTCCATTAGATTCATGATTTCTTAGCTCAGTTGTGGTGTAGCTCACTTTGATCCCCGCTCCTTAGATGGCAAATGCAATATGGTATGGTATGGTTCTCAGATGTTTCATTTTACATTCCATGTATTGATACCTATTTGGACTTGATGATATAATCTTTTAGCTCATCATAAACTGGTAAACACCTAACGATTGTATTTTTATCACTTCGTAACATTATATGGTTCTTTTAGTTGGCTCGTAGAACCTTGAGGAACATGTTTTCTATTAGAAGTGTGTCCTTTCTTGGGATAACTTATACCATTGGGTGTCTAAGATAGATAGAGTTATCCATATCTCATCCATATTAACCACTTTCCACCTCCCCAGTTCATTCGTCCCATTCACATAAAAATATTATCTTAGTCATGTATGACTTCTCAAAGATCAAAAGGAAAGGTCAAATTTAAAGCTTAAAATAAATAAAGGCATTAAGTCTAAGAGGTGAAGAGAGAATTTAAAATCCAAACATTAATCTTGAGAAATACCCTTCGCCATGATGTCAATTCCCCTATCCCTAGTTTGTCTATGAATATCCAAATAAAAGGAACTTTCTCAATAAATTGAACATTTAAAGAAAGAGGCTTAAAGGAGTAGTAAGAAATGGTGTTAAGGATAACAACTCAATGATAAGCTCCCTTTATAAGGCTATTATAAATCAAATTTCCTAGCCAAATGAAGCTAGATGAATAATTAAATGAATAATAAGACCCATGCATGTCTAAGTCTTTGAGGGTCATCACATGATCCTTTTCCCTTTCATAATTTATCACTCATTATTACCTATCTTTCACCTAAGTACTTTGTAAGTATGGGTTATCTTAGGAATTTATGCATGTATAAGGTTTAACGTTGTTCCCCTTGGTAAGACTTAGGAAAATACTAAAACTAACCCCTTTTTGTTATGATCTGCTAAAGGATGTCACTATTTGCTACCAATAAATGGCTTATTAAGAGGCTAGGCCCATCACTTTGAGTGCTTATTCTGCATTGGGATACGTGTAGCATGCCTCAAGATCCATGAGACTCTTCTATAGCCATCTCTATAGACATAGGGATCCATGACATTTGCCTCGGAATTTGTGTACTACATTGAGATACGTGTCACTGCATTGGAATATGTGACAGTGCATTGGGCCACGATGGGATGCCATGTCATCACAACTATGCCACATGGACCAATTACATGCATCCTCCTTGCTTAGTTGGATAGTTTTGTGCATGATCAAGTGTTATGTACTCCTTTTGTACCACACATGGGGTATTTAATGCATTGGAGATAGTGATTGCATGTTACAAGGATGACTACACATGATGACTCACTATCCTTGATGATATGGCATGGTTATTGGACCCATCCATGAGGAGCGCTTGCTTCCTGGAACCCACACATGTCTTGGAGATTATTTTTTTGATGGGATAGATTACTTATGGAGGTCACGTCATGCTTTTTAGGGTGCGTGTTTTTCCCCCTTTTGGACCATTCCTTGGATGGAGGAGGTAGCATTATACCATTTTGATTTGCCTTGGTCCTTTTGACTTGAGTATGGATCATTACATAGATGTGGAAACCACAATCTGAGGGGCACACCTCTCTTGGGAGATTTTATATTGCATTTGACCTCTTCTAAGAGGGACGTCTCACTTATTGAGCATATTAGTGGATTATTTAATAACTTGTATTTTGACCATGATTTTGCTAAGAAAATGGTTTTAAAGCTCATGGTTTTGAGCTAGCACATGGTTTTACATTTTAATTGAGGAGACTTTTCACCTATAAACGGAGAAGTCCTCCTCCATTTGAAATTGTTGGAGATTAACTAGAAGCTTGGCTATTAAGATCTATTGAGTATCATTTTCTCTTCTTGTGAGTTTAGATATTTTTCAAAAGTTATAATAATTTTCTTAAAGGTTTCTTGAAAGAACAAGGCTGCTACAAGGCCAAAGAAGTACTCAATGCTTCACTTGGAAAGGTTCAAGGTAAGTTCTCAAACCAAAGCGTACCATCCATTACGAGAGACGTTGCATCTTTCTTTCACTCCAGATTGTGCATGCTATAAAGTTGTCCCAAAATCTAC
>ML780678.1:170101-180164 GCA_009831015.1 Picea engelmannii
AAACGTGTAGTAATGAGAAAGGACGTTGTGTACCTTGGAATGATCAGGTGGAATGATAGTATAAGTCTAAATACAGGTGATGAAGGGTATAACAATGGCAAAAAGTATGGGCAAAAAGGGTACAATATGTGGTCCTAACAGGCTTCACCCCCCAACAGTCAGTTATGGGCAATTTAACAATAATACATTTACATCATCCATATGCCTTAGCATGATAATCCTATTTTATGATTAATTACAAGCTGGGGGAAACATAGTGTTACATAAGAAGTCAATATTCATCATGCTATGTATTTAATGCAATAGGAATGGTGTATATGTTGTTGTATCTGAAAACAATTCTAATCTTACTAATCCTACTACCTATACACTTTCAGGTGTTCTATAAACCATCAAATGTAAAAGTAATTCAAATCCTATGACCTAATTCAAATTTTATTACCATTTGATCTCAAAGCAATTCAAATTCTACTTATACATCAACAATCTTAGCATTCAATAATGCTTAGCAGGGTGGATATTTGTTGCCTATATATTGTCTAATTAAAAATACTTTTTCATTTCATCATTATGATGATCCAAGAGATCATTCTCAATTACAATGACTTCAAAAAGACCAACTTTATTACATGTTGATCCATAGTGTTGGATTTTGGAACTGCAAACATAACTCATGAACATAAACAAAAAAAAATAGAGAAATATGTATTAGGTAATAATATTCTTTATTGTTTCTTGGAAAAATAAATACAAGTTTCAAAAAGCTCTTCTCCACTTTTTTGATTTAAACAATTTTTTTTTTCAAGAGTTTCTAAGTATATAAAAAACCAAACACTTAAAAAACTTCCAACTAAATGAGTATCACTGCAAGATGTACTGTCACAAACCAACACAATCAATCTCAATGTCCAAGTTCTTCAAAAGTACCAACCTCCTATGTGGATAAAAGTAAACAACGTAGGGTCGGTTGGCCTGGGTAAAAGATCCAATCTCTTGTTAGTAAACGTCGGTAGAGAAAAGTAAACAATGTAGGGTCGGTTGTCCTGGGCAAAAGATCCAATCTCTATCTCTTGTTGGTAAATGAGCCATTATGAGCCATCTTTCGTGATACAACCATCCATATCTAACTACAAACAAATATGTTTGTCGTAACCAGATGAGCAATATCCGAGAATCGATCTAGTTAACAACTCCAGTCAGAAATTTCGTTGGAGCCTAGACGTACAACAGTAGTTGCCTTCGTCCAAAGCTCAAATAATTAAGGGCACTGAAAGTCATCAGTCCTGCTGAGGACACTTGAATTGTGGGGACGAGGAACGCAGACATTAAGATTGAAAAATATTGTGTTTTGTGTACCAAATAAAGCTAGCTTTTGGAATGTCTTTTTATTCTATTTAATTTTGTGGAAATTTTCAAATTTTAAATGTAAAGTGTTGAAATTGTTATTTTAATGAAAATAGACGTTAACAAATTCATTTGTAATATGAAACTCATTATCACGTTAAATTTCAAAATTTCACTATAGATATTGTGATCTTTGTATGGCTGAATTCCTTGTCTACAATACTTCATTTTCACCAAAACAAATACATATACATGTTGATAATGATATTTTTAAAATTATTAAAAAATCAATTTTGAGAAGCCAAAATTTCAACATTTCAATTTTTGTTTCAATCCATTTTCATCATTCTTATTTTCATTATAGTTCTAAACCATCTATGCAAAGGCATCATGAAATTTATGTGGTACACTTAATCTTATCCATTATATATCATTCGTAAACAATATCATTGATTAGGTAATACACTACCCAACTCCTATATGTTGGTGTGGCTTCACACAAATTATAAAAACTAAAGAGATGTTTTGCCCACAATTTTGATGTTTTTCTCACAATGGAAAATCTACATTGATGAACATCCTTCGCCTCTATTACTTTATGTATTATATGGGCATCAGAGTGCTGCCTTACTCTTTGGGCATTAGTCCATATCCTTAATTTTTACTTTTCACATTATACATTAGATGTTTCATTCCAAAATCAAGATAATATGCAAAGTACAGTTATTTATTGTAGTACAACTATAATGAATAAAGTAGTTGGTCTATGTCCATAGTCTATGTATTGAAATCTCTCAATGGAATGAATCGATCCCTCGAGAGAAAACAAAACCAATAATTCCATCTTCGTAATTTTTACCTTTTCACTTAATATCTTTGATGTTTCATGTCAAAATATAGATAATTAGTGAAGTTATGTAATCTAATACAACTACAATAGTTGAACATGTCCATAGTCATTGTATAGAATCTTTGAATGGAATGGATTGACCTCCTCTAGGAAAACTATCCATAGTCAATGTATAGAGTCTCCGAATCAAATGGATTAACCTCCTCGAAAAAACTAACTAAAAAGAAAATTGTGTTCCTTAATTAATCACAAGACAAACCATTCATCATCTTGAACATTCATCAAATCTTAGGTTATCGTGGAGTTTGATTAGAATCAGTAAAATAAATAAAAAATGTTTAGGATGATTTATTTTTAACTTAGTTTAAATGTTTTGAGATAAATTATAAATGCTAATTAATTCATAAACATAACCAAAATTAACCAACATTGTTTATCATCAACACATTCTAAAATCTCGGCCATTAGTAATTTCCATTATCCTACATCTTTTACTCCCTCTGGAAAGGCGTTGATCCAGTATTTTAGAAATGGTTACATTGGCTAATATGCTCATTTGAGTTTTTTGATCAGTTTTGATAACTTCTCTCTATGTACAAAACCAATCTAAAGACGTTTTAACTAATCTAAACACCTTTCCCATAGTTTCTATTAACAAAAGTGCTACAAATAAACAACTTTAAATTGTCTTTGTGGCATGTGACTTTCATGCACAAAACTTGATACACTGAGCATGACACTCTTGTTCCATGTGCATTGCAGAAACAATGTCAATTGCTCATCAATTGTTCAAGGTTTGAGTTGGCAATGTTCTCTATTGCCAGTGCTTGTTCTAGTTCCAGAGAATGCATTGAATGTCGTATGTTTCTATTGTGGAAGGTCGCTCCTCCAGGTGTCATCCATCTCCTACAGAGACTTTGTAAATGTTTTCTCCAACATCTTAGCATGCCATGGCTAAAACCCCGTATATGGAATAAAGTAGCTCTTAGTATTATAATATGTTTTTGTTTTGAAAAATGCGTTGCTCTTACAAACCAGTGAAGTATTATTCTTACCGCATAGATGTACAACCGGATGTTTCACCCACAGTAGGTGTGTGTTCGATTTTTGTGAATCCAGTCATGCCTTTGTATAATGCTTCTGATATGGGTATTCCTTATCCTACTACTTCAATTCAACAACCGCTTTGGGATAACATGCAACAACAGGAGGTTCCCATTGGTTTTCAAGGGGATGATAGCAGCATTGGCATTGTTGCTTGTAGTGGGAGAAATGTCATGGGTTCGATTCCCAGGGATGTTTATCCATCAGGCCAAGAACATGCATCTCGAATGTTGCTTTTAAGTTCTATGCCCACTGAATTGACCAAAGAGGATTTTAGGCAGGAATTGGAGGTCTGGGTTTTATTTGTGCATGGGATTTGGATAGGAGATGAGAAGGGATTATCGTGTTTCTTTATTATAATCTCATGCATGCTAAAGCAAGAGTAACGGAAATCCAAGATAAAAAATTGTTGCAACAACAGAAATTACAACAGAAATACAACAGTCTGTTTCATCGGAAAAAATAAAAAAGGGAGATGAAGCTGAGGATGACAATAGATTTTGGATATGGATCAGGGAATTTCTCTCATAAATTGAAAATTCTGGGCATGTCTATGGTTTTTTGGCTTATCAATTGACAATTATTTGTATGTGGATGAAACATAACACTTGTAGGTTCAACTATAGCAATAAAAGTACAAAGCATGAAATTCCAAATCCCAATATCATTTTTCTCAGTAAGCACAACAATTTACCAATTTCAACAAAGAGAGAGATTTCGAGTAATTTCAACAAAGAGAGGGCTTTTGAGTAATTTCAACAAAGAGAGGGTTTTCAAGTAACCAAGAACCCCTGAAACACCCGACAAATTCTAGTAAATAGGGCCTTTGTTTCCATCTTCCCACTGTGTAAAGAAAACATTACCCCGTTGATCCTTGAGTGCTTTTTTTGAGAGTTTATCAACGTCCATGTTGTATTCTCAATAGGTATGGGTAAAAGTGATCACTCCAAAATGTGTGCTCAAGTCTCTAATCTTTTTCTTCCATCCGTTTAACGCCATGATCTGAAGTCTCCCCCTGCCATTGCACAAATCTATTATGATCGAAGAAATCCATTGATAGGGTATCAATATTAGATCCGTAGATTGAATCCTGGCACGATACTTCTGCTCCAGATTTAAGACATAAAAACGATTTGTGGGATTGGCGATCCCGTTCATAAACGTTGGAGATGTCTTTGGATTTCTCCTCGAAGCAAACCCTGTTGATGGCAAGCAACAGATTCTCTAGAGATTTGTAGAAACGAAAGGCAAAGAAATCAGGAAAGTAGTTGTTGTTCTTGTCCAATGAAAAGCTTACGAGTTCTTCAATGTAGGATGCAACAGTCTGTAGAGCTTCTTATGAATCGACGTCTATTTTAACCCTTCCATTCAAAGTCACGCTTACAGAGGAGATGCTGGGGATTCGTTGAAGAGTCTTGAGGGTGGTGTCGCCCTTGCCTATAACAATTCCAATCGCTTTGTCGGTAGAAATGCAGGTGGCAACATTAAAGGAAACATGATAAGATCTGATACAACATTGACCAGATCGAATAAGGCATGGAATACAAGGCGGTGGGTATAAGGTGGTTTTGAAGGATTGGTTTTAGAAAACCTATCCCTAAGGATGCCTTCAGCATAATTGCTCATCAAACGACTTTCGATGTCTTTGCATATGTCTTATCAGGTCCACTTGGTTGTGTGTTCACACAATGACAACTCATTTCGTCGATTCTCGTGGGATACAGAGAAGCAAAGAATATATTGTATGGTTCGATTTGGATTTTGGAAGGAAATAAAAATATGTTTCAAAAACTTGTTGTTGGCTCCACGGTCTTCAATATAACATTTTCTCTGTAGAAAGTTTTACTTTTTTGTTGTTGGGTACACCGTCTTCAATATAATATTTTTTAAAAGAGTTTTGTTTTTAAAGAGAGTTTTGTTTTTTCTTAAATCATTTTATCCACTAATACATATGGATTCATCAAAGCCTTACCATCCTTACCATTAAGGATAACCACACCACCTCCTGCAATCATTTATTGGTGGAGCAAACTACAAAAGAGCCATTATTTCCTTAAGTCCTAAGAAAATTACCTCTTAACTAAACAAAAACAATTTGAAAACTACCTCTTAACTAAACAAAAGCAATTTTAAGTCATACTCCACTACCAATTCCTTTAAAAAGTTATCTCCCCATCTTAAATATTTTAAAATAAATATGTAAAAAACTAAATATTACTATTATAAATTCTCAATTCATTATGTTTAATAAATTACCAAATATTTTCAAATTATATTAATTATAAATTTTTTCAATTATATAATATTTTTTCAATTTTATAAAATATATATAATATATAAAATTTAATCTGATTAATTCATTTTTTTCCTAAATCCATATTAAATTTATTATTAAAAATATTTTTACAACTAAATTATAATAATATCAATTATTATTAAAAAATATTTTATAACCAAACTATAATATTCAATATTTACTTAAAAAAATTATATTTCAATATTATATATATAAGGTGTTCACGTACCACTAAAGCATATTGCATAAGAGGTGTTCACATGCAACTAAAACCCCATACATAAAGTTAACAACCCTAGATAGGTGATATTACATCAATATTTTATAACCAAATTATAATATTGAGTATTTACTAAAAACATTTTTATATTTCAATTATATATATATATATATTACACAATAGGTGTTCACGTGTTAAAAACGTTCGGCGTAATTAGCGAGTACCAGTAATTCGGAAAAGGCAAATTTCCGGATAATAGCGGTGAGGCGTGTCACGTTTGCCAGGGGGGCACCTTCTACGTTCCGAGTCCCGACCACTTTCGTCAGTAGCTACTTCCAGAATCTTCTCCAACATATTTAGAAGCCTCTCGCACAAATTGACGGATTTTATTTGTGTTGATAAAATGGTTGGGTACTGTTCATTTTGCTTCATGCCATGGAATCAGCAATCTGCGTAAAAGCATCTAGTTGTACATACATGATATGACATGACAGTTATTTTTATGATAAATAAAGAGTGGTATGGTGAACAAAGATGGTTTTTTCTAAAACCTGACAACATAAAAAAATATGAATAAAATGGTTGTTTTGAAAAACCTCTCAACTAGTTGACAGGTTTTCTATAAAACCTCACACTAAATATACCTTCGACATAATTATAACCATGCCTACTAAATTCAAACCTTTGCATTAATTAATAAAGCCCAAAACTTCATGGCACATCCCTCCACTCCCCATGTCCACTTCAAGAGGAAAATCAAGTTTTGTCTCCGTGAAAGGCATGTGAGTGAGTAAATACACTAATGCAAGCAATAATCAGCTTGCTGTTCATAATTCAATGTAGCTGTAGGTGGTATATATATATTGGGATATTTTCCGGCATATATATCAAAGTGATTCAAGAGCATTCAACTGTGTATATATTGTATATAGTATTCAACATCAATATTCAATGTTGTATAGTAGGTTGGTTATTGCTTGGACACCACTACAATAAGGCGTTGTCTAATTGTTTACTGAATGACTTTTTTTGTTGGAATCTCGGGACATAAATATGCACTAAATCATTATTTTTTGTTAATTAAAATCCATTTCTGAATGCAGAAATGGATTGAGCATGCTGAAAAACCTTTGGGACACTCTTATTATACAGAAATAATCAGTCAAATCTGCAAATCTAATCATTTCTTACCAAATTTCGGACAAATGTCCCTAGAAAAAACCATTACACTACTGCCTACAGTGATGGGTTGATGAGAAATTACAAACCTATGATTAGTCAAAATCCAAACTAGGTAGGAGTGCTTTAGGGCAGCCAATGAATACTTAATTGGCATATCCAACAATACCTTGCTCAGAAATTGTAACCGTATGGTTAGCCAAATTCCAATTAAGACAGGGCTATTTAGTTAGGTCGTAGTTTAAACCTTCTACAAAATGATTCTTTTTCAGGGATATTTTCGTGGGACATTTGCTTTAAATCAAGCTTGAGTGATTATTTCTATATAATCCAAATACTGGAGAGGTTTTCAGCATACTGAATCTATTTCTACATTCAGAAATACATTTTAAACAACAAAAAATAGTAATTTCATACAGATTTATGTTCCCAAATTTCCATGAAAAAAACCATTTCATAAAACTGTTAGAGATAATCCTAAGAGCTCAGAGAACTTGCTAGCATCTTCTTGAATACTATGCAAAGAAATTAAGATTGACCATTGTCCCATGCACGCTGTACCTTCACAAGTTCAAGCTAGCGTTTGATAGGGGGTTAAACTGTTGATGACAAGGACATATGAGACAGAGATGCCCTAGCTAGTGCTAGAGTCCGGACGGCAGCGAGAAAGCCACATGTATGAGGCAGCAGTTCATTTGATTTTGTTATTGTTAGATAAATAAGCACCCGTTCCCTCCTGCCCCGTGAAGTCGTGAGAATCCTCCTTCAGCCTTTAGGCTTTAAACATGGAGTTATCGGCGTTTTTTTCTTTAGAAAAAAACGGGAAGAAGTTGTAAAAAGCTATCTGGTGAGAAATGGTTAGATCTACAGATTTTAGTGGCAGTAGTTCATTTGATTTTGTTATTGTTAGATAAATAAGCTCCCGAGTCCAGTTCCCTCCTGCCCCGTGAAGTCGTGAGAATCCTCCTTCAGCCTTTAGGCTTTAAACATGGAGTTATTGGCGTTTTTTTCTTTAGAAAAAAACGGGAAGAAGTTGTAAAAAGCTATCTGGTGAGAAATGGTTAGATCTACAGATTTTAGTGGCAGTAGTTCATTTGATTTTGTTATTGTTAGATAAATAAGCTCCCGTTCCCTCCTGCCCCTTGAAGTCGTGAGAATCCTCCTTCAGCCTTTAGGCTTTAAACATAGTTGTAAAAAGCTATCTGGTGAGAAATGATTAGATCTACAAATTTTAGTGGTTAAGTTTGTATAATCCAAGTGCCACAAGGGTGTTTCAATAGACTGAATCCATTTATACATTCAAAAAGACAATTTAAACAACAAAAAGTAAAAATTTTATACAAATTTACATTACCCAATTCCAATTTTTTTTTCCAAAAGATAGAACGTTTAACCAACGCTTCTCTTATCATCAACACGCGTAAGAGCAGTGATTGATTGCTTTCTTATTTCCGCCATTAGAATCGTATTCAATGGTTCTATTTGCATTTTGTACATGTACCTGAAAAGCAATTCTGCAAATATTGATTCTCTGACGTTCATATCATCACGAATCTCAGTTTTATCCATCTTGACTTGAATTTTATATGAATGTCCAAGTGCTGATTATAGATACAGTGAACAATATACGTAGCTTTTCCTTCTAAGCAAAAGCGTGGCTCGTGTTTGTGTTTGTACTGAATATATGACAGTATCTTTGTGTTTGTACTGAGTATATGACAGTATGACCAGGCAACCATTTTGGTATTCTGCCCGCTGAAGGCAGCCAACGTGGTTTGAGTGGGTTTGGTTTTTATCAGGTCATCTGGTCTATTCGTGGGGTACGTTGGATTCCTCTTCCTAAGTGGGATGTTGGGATCTTTGAACTATTTATTCCTAGATATCATCCGTCGGATATGGGAACATCGCATCCACGGAAAAATAAACCATTGACAGGAAAAAATAACATTTTGGTATTCTGTGAGAGCACTTGTAAGCTTTCATTTTTCTTATCACACACCATGGTCACTTCTGCAGCATTCACTCTGAAGATATCCATCGTGAGATCTATTGGTATACTGAGGTCTTGATCTGTGATTTGCACAGCATTTTGTGGACACAGCCAGTTCACCTTATTGGAAGGCTGAAACACACTGAAGTCGCAGCAGCAGCAGTCAGAGTTGCAGAAGCAGCAGTCAGAGTTGCAGAAGAATGGAAGTGTGAGCCCTAACAAGCTCTCAGAGAAACAGTTCAACCGTGGGAAGGAGGCTAGTAGATATAGAAGTGCCCGCAGGCATCCATGGGGTCGTTTTCAGTTCATTTTGATATTCCTTTTGTATATGGTTTTCAGTTCTATTTACTGAGCCGAATCCGAAGCCGGTTTAGCATGTGTTTCTTATGATCCTTCACAAATTCACTTTCAGCTTAGAACTATGAGGCGAAAGATTGAAATTGTGACATTTTTATATGATTCCAGTCTGCTTAGCCAGTAACTTCATGGTTCCGAGCAAAGTTGTAGATAGAGTGAAACATTTACCCTTTTCAACACTTTTTGTGATACAAGGTCAATGGTTTTATGTAACTTACTGTTCATTTAGGATATTTGTGATGAATGATTGAGTTAGTTAAGATTTTTTTAGTGTAGTCATCATGCAAGTTGTTAGGATCTAGAGCACATGTCTCTATGAAGTATTTACATAATTTTTGGGGTTTGAAGAAAGTTATGGTAGTTGTTGCTACTTAAACTCAGGATTAGGGAAAGTCACGTTCTATGAGGGGAAGCTTGGGACAATGGAATAAGCAAGCCACTCACTATAATCTCAGTGGCCTTTGTTTTTTATTTTTCTAGACTAGGGTTCGTAACCTATGGAGAGCTTTCCTATATGACCAACTAAGTCCCATCGTTGCAAGTAAGACAATAAGATCAAAGACTAAATTGACTTCTCTAAAGATGGCTTCAAGGTAAGTGGAGAAAAAAACCAAATGCTTAAGGCTTAGGGTTTGTTAAAGAAGCCTCAAATAACGAACAACCAATAATGAACAAAGTGAGAGAAATCACTTGCTAGAGCATTTCGAATGTAAACATTTATCA